>SKCR01048934.1:0-61726 GCA_019454045.1 Zanthoxylum bungeanum
CGGATCTTAGATACTTTATTTTTGTAAAATCAAATTTTTTTTTTTTTTTTTTTACTCCATCACTTTTTGAGATGCTTCCTCCAATTAAACTATAGCACTGAATATTACAAACTTTTCAATTTTAGCTCATGACCGTGTGTTACCATGTTTGTTGATAATACCTGCCAACGGAGCATATGAAGATTCATTTTAGTCAGTGTTAAGGAGAATTTAAGAATTAAATAATTTAAAATGAAATAAACAAAAATTAACTTGTTTTGAAATAAATGGTTTGAGATACGTCTCAGGAGTGGAAACTCCTTACTCGGCTATCTCTTACCAATTCCACCTTTTTAGTCAAAACACAAAAATGCAAAATATTTTTGTAATTTTTTGAAAATTTTTCAAATTTTTTGTATTTTTCGAAAAATTTTGAACTAAAAATAAAAACAACACACACACTAAAAACAAGGTACTAATCAACTAATTCCCTCCCCCAAACCTAAATGAGACATTGTCCCCAATGTCTTAAACAGTAAAAGGAGAGTTAGAAGGTTGTACCTGGTTAGCTGAAATCTACAGGAAATTAAAGGTTAAGATCCAGATTAATTCGACGCCTCTTACCACGATCGTCCTCAGACCAATTTATCTTTGATAGGATAGGGTCAACTTGTGGTTCATAGGCTATGAGTTGGTCTATTAGATCCGGAGCAAGTCTGGCAGTGAAGAGGAGTTATTTCATAGGTTTTGACACGAACCCATTTCTCCGAGCATCATCAAGAAACACACAAGAAAATCATAAAATCCATCAACATTGAGTAGTCCAATTGGTTTCTGGTGTATGTTCAGGTTCGCCCAAGATAGTACAATAAAAATTTCCTCCAATGTACCCAAACCACCTGGCAAAGCAATAAAAGCATCAGCACGGTTAATCATTTCTACCAGTCGTTCAGACATACCTGACACGATCAGTTCCTCCGTTTGATGATCCAATAAGATTTGCCTCTGCCAAGGGTTTTGGGACGATTCCCAAAACGTGATTGCCTCCTTCCTGTACGGCCTTTGAAACGATCCACATAAGTCCGAGATTTCCTCCGCCATATATTAAGTGCATATTCCTTGCAGCTAAAACTCGACCCAATTCCTGTGCTGCTTCTATGTATTGTGGTTTAGTACCAACATACTACCGCAAACACACAGATGTTTTCAACTCGTCTTCTTGAAGTGGCTTCCATTTTTATGTTTTTTCTTTCTCAACTCTGGATAACTTCAAAGGTGCAATGATGAGCTGAATGTTATAGTACCTGAAAAGGGTGAGTAAAAATAGCACAAGTATCTTCCAAAGGACGATTAGTAGCAAAATAGTAAAATAGATTATGATAGTCACAAGATCTGGATCCTGTCGGAGAAAACAAAAGAAAACAACAAAACAATCAATATTATTAGGAAAAGACAAAGAGATATAATATGTACAAAAATTTACAGCTTGATTAACGTCTAATGCGTCAGGGACAAGCTCCCATCCAATGTTCTTATAAATTGGCAAACAGGGTCTTTTTTAGTCAGATTCCCAAGACTTAACTGTTGTCTTTCTTTTTGAAATTGTGTATGTAATCTGCGAAGTCTATGTGAACATATCCACTGGGATGCGTCTCAAGAGTCGAAGATATATCATCTAAAGACTCCTTACTCAAGCCATCCCTATGAATTTAATTTTGTCTTCGCGATTACAGACACCATTCCTAAAGAACGACAACGAGTGTTGCAATTCTAACGTGCACATTTGTAACAAACACCCATTTGCTTAGCTCTTCGTTTTCTTTGCATAGGTGCTTCTTCCAAAACCAGGCAAGTGTGAAATAAAGAGTCAGAAGACTCACCTGCCAATCGGACTCGTGCTTCATTACCCAACGAATGTCATTGGGAACACCATAGATGTCAGTAACCTCATCCGTTCCAAGCGAGCTTTATAATTTCATCAGAGATTTTTGAGGGGAGAAGGAATTGATGTGAAGATTTGAGAGGGCTTCGTCCATCTTGATGACTTAACCTGCAAAAACTAAACACAACAAAATAAATCACCCAAATCACAATATATACAAAATTGCATGGGTTGCTCCCTGCGAGCGCTAAGTTTAAAGTCGTCAGCTAGACGTGACTTCTTGACGTTTAGCTGGATCAGATGTTGGATAATATGACCCATAGCGTCACTATTTGCACAGATCATTGTGTTGTTGTAGCAAATTAACTATGTAACAAGGAAATTGCACTCTCATCATTTGTGATTAGATCACCATAGATATATAAATGAAGAGAGGTCCCTATGATTAGTTCCTGGATTGAGATGATATGAGACAGTATCAGTCCACGAAGGATTAATCATTAAATATCCCTAGCCGTAGTATTATCGAGACTGGACATCGATAATGCGGAATAGGCTAGTATTGCACTTGTGTGCGTTGTGAGGGCACAACGGCATAGTTCTCATATATATAAGTGTTGGATACTTATGCAAGTGCGATAGGAGGTCGTGTTTCACCGATGGTACGGGAAACAGCTTCGCTCTGGATAGACCCCTCGGAATCCCATTGGTATTATGAATATGTGTCTATGGGAGGCCGAAATCAAGGTAGGTGTGTATAGTCTTAACCTGAGACTTACATCGCTAATGCTTACGACAATCGATATACTTTAGTTGAGGTCGTCTAGGACTGTAACTAGTTCTGTGTACGCCAATGCCGGGCATATTGAGAATCGTAGTGTATTGGATGTGATGTCAAGACGGAAGTATCACTCCAGTCATAGTGGAGATGATGTCACGCAGGATACGGTATTAGTGCTCTTAGAGATGCGCATCCAATCGTGATATTATGACCAGGTCATGAATATCCGATTATAGAGACTAGTTACCAGATATCCGATATGTGTTTCGGACGGGGCAGACACTTATCCAGCCCCAGCCCTAGCACGTGATTATCCGATACTGGGCCGATATGCACAATACATTAGTATACTACGCTTGATACAGATCTTAATATTCTTAATGGATATGTCCGGAGAATTAGGTAGACTTGGTGCTTTGCTAGGAGTCGACCTTGTCTCGTAAATCGGTAGAACGTAGTACTTGGTACGTACGTGATTCGGATACTCCGACGACCGTATTTACTGCCAGATTATCCGGGGATCTCATGGGTCGCTTCCCGATAATCCACCGATGACGCACAACTCGCACTCTTGAATAATCTGGGATTATACGAAGAGAGAGAAAATTAATCTAGGATTAATTACGGAGATATTTTATCTAAGATAAAATGTCGTCTAAGAGAGAAACGATTAATTTGGAATTAATCGGTAAATTAATATATTCGATATTTAAACGAAATTAGATTTCGACGCGGAATTAAAATTAGATTTTAATTCGGGCAAACGAGTTAATTTAGAATTAATTCGTTAGCGACGTAAATAATAATTTCGCTAGGCGCAATTATTTATTTAAATTCGATTTAATTAACGTCGCGACGTAAGCTCGGTATTTCGGAAATATCGAACCCGAACGCGTGAGTGCACGTGGGCCCACTTTCATTTGGAAACGTGTGGGGCCCACATGACACATGTCATTCTAATGCTTGCATGTAGATTGTGTACATTGCACTCAATGTCATTGCATGGAGTTTGAGTGTTTGACACTCTAAGCCATTGCATGTTTTGTGTCATAAATTTATTATTAATTTAATAAATTATGGCATAAATAAAATTGATTTTTGGTAAATCATTTTTAAGATAACACAATTCATTCTCTCTCAAATTCTCTCTTCCTCTCACGGCAATGGTGGCCATTCTTCACTGGTTTTGAACCAGTTTGGGCGTGAATAAGGGAAGCAAGAGTGGTTTCTCATGGTGAGAAATCAAGTGCTAGCACACTTACAAGTCTTGCGAAGGTGGTAGGGAGGTTCGACCATGAGGCGGGACTCATCCGATGGAGTTTGGAGCTTCGTTTTGAGACCCGAAACTGCCAAGACAGTGAGCATGGACTGGTTGCAGTAAGCTACCAAGGCAGTGCGTTTTTGGGCATGATTCGTCTTCAAATCGACATAACCGATCAATGTAAGTATTCCACTATCTTCATTGGTGTATTCACGCATGTTTTCATGTCTTGATTTGATCTTGGGACCTTAGAAAACCAACAATGGCATCATGAGCTAATGTTGCAAGCATGAAATTTGTAGGGTTTAAAATTTGGGTAAATGTGATTTGAGCATGATTTGAATAAATTGCTTGTTTGAGTATGCTTATAACATGTTTAA
Source organism: Zanthoxylum bungeanum (assembly GCA_019454045.1). NCBI lineage: Eukaryota > Viridiplantae > Streptophyta > Magnoliopsida > Sapindales > Rutaceae > Zanthoxylum > Zanthoxylum bungeanum. The sequence goes on from SKCR01048934.1 coordinate 4,284, forward strand.
ATTCATTTGGTTGGACTAATTTGATGAAAATGATTTGGAATTATTTTCCCCAAAATTAAGTCCTTGGCCGAATGGTTTGATGATTTTGGGATCTTGGATTTTTTGTTTTTTAATTCATTTGATGAGTTAGAATCGATTAGGTTGATGTTAATTTGAATCGGATTGGATTGATTTCGAATTGGACAAAAACCCCAAAATCTTTGAGTTGGCCGAATGTGACTAATGCCCTAATGTCTTGGTAAATTTTGATTTTGATAATTGGATGTATTGGAAATCATTCGGGATATGTATTTAATGTCGAATGCGGATTAATTGGATTGAAACCGAATTGGACATGAAATCACTCCCTTGGCCGAGACCTTTAAGCATGTAGATGGGTTTGATCTTTCAATTTGTGTGTTGGACATATGATAATGAATCAAGCATGATTAATTGGACTAATATGGTGTTTTAGAAATGTTGATTTAGTTGATTGATCATGTAATACACTTTGGTAATTAAATTGGGAAAATTGGATTTTTGAATTTAATTATTTGGGCCTAATTTTGGAAATTGGATTTAAATGTTGTATTTGGGCCTATTGGGCTTGATTTATCAAGTTTGGTTTAGGCCAAATGGATTGGATCCAATTGGGCCCAAAACCTTGACCATAAAGCCCAAATGCGACTTAATGAACCTTTAAAGTTCAATTGGGCCTAATGGGCCAAGATTGATTTATGGGCTTATGGGGTAAATCCCGGATTGGACTTTGGTTATCGGTTTGACCCGAGTTGACCAAAAGTCCACGCCTTAAGAAATCAATTAAAAGCCCATTGGACTTTAATTGAATTGACGTTGGATATTAATCGGTCTTTGAGACGCGTTACGATTAAATTTGGAATTTAAATCGAAAAGGTTTATGAATAAAAGTGTAATATTTAATTTGGAATTGAATAAGTGAATTAGTATTAAATACATGTTAAATTAGATTTAATGATGTAGTTTAATTTAATTCATGAATTCGTACTTTAAGTACTTATTCGCAAAAACGAGTTTGACTCGAACAAAATCAAATCGTTGTTTGAACATTGGATGATCACTTAATTATCAGATTAATTAATTTGATTAGATTGATTGATAGCATGCTTATGTGTGTGAATACGTGGTTGTGTTGAATGAATAATGTATATCGGATGGATATTAGACGGGTGGGCAATTTTAGAAATTGTTGTAATAAATTCGATTTATTAAATTGGACCTGCGTGTCCAGCCTTATCACCTCTATTCTCTTTGTATTCTCTTCTCACCTATTCCCCTCTATGTATATGAGTTTCTTTAGAAGTGTAGTGTAACGGGTAGAAGTAATACTAGTGCTAGCTTGAGTGAGAAAGGGAGAGATTTGATCTAGGATCAATGTGTTAAGTATCCATCCGCATATCATTATTATTTTATTTTCATACTCGCTTTATTATGTATTTAGAATGCATGTTTAAGGGTGTATGATGATGAGACCTTAACAAAGATAATTAAATTGGTAGCCAATTTGCACGCGAAAAACCCTCGTTAAATATCAAGCGGTTATTTTCCTTCCATTGAGTGATTCTTACTCAAGATCCGAGATTGGCAGGGGTTGTTGGCCAAAGTCAAGCCCTTGTCCTTCGAAGATGTGTTTTAATCACGAGGCTTTGTTCCATATCGGTGTCGTGTCCAAGTTGTGGTTTGTTGGCCAAAGTCAAGACCACTTCTTGTCCATTGACATTGATTACGAAGCTTCCATGTCAATGGGTCCGCGCTTGACTGGGATCATTAGGTTTGTTGTGCCAAAGCCAAGGCCTAGTTGATTCAGAGGAAAAGGTTAGGATATACATTCGATGTATAGACATATATAAGATATATGTTTAGGACTTGGATGTCCACCTACTGGATCTAGGAGTTGGATTAGATCCAATTGATCTTCGAGATCTACCTAGTTAATTATCATACAATTTGTTGGCCAAAGTCAAGATTGTGTGATATTTAACGGGATCCTAGCCCACTAGGAAACACGGTTTCCCGAGTACTCGACAGAGGGTTAGAGGCTCGACGAAAAATAGTGGGAGGCAAGTATTGAATTTGAAACATTCGTTCGAATACTCGCTAAACGCGCTCATCTATATTTTACTCGTCATATTAATCAAAAGTATAGTTAGACTAATATTTTATGTTGTTTTAAATTATATATATAGTTGGACTATATACAAACTCATTCAATATGTAGTTGATTTTATAATTGGATTATAGTAATCAATATAATTGAATTAAAATGATAGTTGATTTTATAATTAGATTATAGTAATCAATATTAAAATTATAGTTGATTAAATAATTGGATTATTGTAATCATTATAATAAATAGTACCTTATTAATTGATTAAATAGTTTAACTGGACTTGAAATCAAGAAAGAATTGAAGGTTGAATATTTAAAATATATAATCCTTGGATTAAATGTTTTAAATGATTTAATTTTCAATTGGGAATTAATAATAGGTTAATTTATTTGATAAAATAACTTATTATGACTAAGCCCATAATTAAGCAAATAGTAGAGCATAAAATCTTTGGAAGATTTATGTGATGATGACTTTAGTGCTTAATTATTATACTTATCATAAATCTATCTTTAGATTTAAAAGTATTAAAATTGCAATTAATTGACCATTCTAGTGGAGAAAAGTCAAAGTTTGCAATTGGGCATGTAGCACAAGGTGCACATCATTTCGATATTCTAAACCCCAAGGCTTGGCCAAAGGTTTGTGAAATATTGAAAAGGTAATTGACATATCCCAAAGTGACTACCATTTGGATATGGAAGACACGAAGGAATTAAAGATAGGGAGAGGCTCTAACTTTAAAAATATTTGTCAAAGTTATGTTTACTACTAGTATTAAATTGGATTTTAAATACTTAGTGTGGTACATAATACATATATGTATTGACGTTCAGAATCCGCTGTGGCTGGATACTGGCTTCAAGCTGAGATTTCTCTGCGAATTGGAAACGGGACGAAAGTCGCTGTTTCGACCGTAGATACCTAAGTTTAGGAACTACCCTTCGGGTGTGTACTTAAATTAGGAAATGTTATAATGTAACTAGTTTGACTAGAGACATTATCTCTATATCAGTGTTTAATCCGATGCGGATAAAACCTTTATATTCTAGAACAGTAAAGTGTTTCATTATATAAAGATGATACTGAGATAAATACATTAGATGTAAATAACATAATTTATATTTTGAATATAAATAAAATCTCAAACATATAAATGACAAATAATAGCTCAAATTGATTTGATCAATAGAGACTTATTTGTGGCATTGTTGTCTGGGACACAATTAAACGAGACTCGTATATCCACACTTTTGAAGAGTGGGTACTAGGACTGATTTGACTATTCAAATAAGGTCTACGAATCTAGTTTATTAGGTTAAAAACCTAAAATACTATTTACTTGGTAATAGTAAAAGGGCCACCGATCTGTTAGCCCTATTCATGGTGAAGTAAGTGGGCCCATATCTAGCTAGGCTAGATGTGAACATGAATATTTCGTGACCTTAACGGATGTAGCATCACGTTGTGGTTATGTGTTTCTTTTGAAGAACACAGATCAGAAACTTTTGAGTTTCGACACGAAGAAACAAACAGATCGGCTATAGTTTATTCCGCCACGGTAAGACCGAAATGGAAAATACTTAAGCAGTAAGTTTCATATATAAATGAAAGAGTACGGTGTTCTTTCATGTGAGGACTCCTCCCGAGACACGTCGGTTAGACGGTGTGTCTGAACTAAAACCGAATTTTGTTGGACATGATAAGGTTTATCACGAGTCGCTCTGAGCTACTATTTCCTTCTACAGGATATGTATTAACAGTGCAAAACTTATTTAGAATTAGGTTCCATATAAATCTGTTTGACAGATATCATATAGGATATGAACAGGAAAGAAACGAGGTTTCTCATTCCTGATAATTTGGGTATGCCAGGCATAAAGTTTGGATGATACCAAACTAAGAACCCAAATTGGATTAGTGCCAATATAGGTTATCCTAAGGGAAACCATAAGTATAGTACTTATAAATCCCACATGAGAACAATGTGATTGTTGCTCACCATGCGGTTTTCCTGAGAGGAATACCGATATGCAGTGGTCAGTGGGAGGATAGTGATACTCATGAAAATCGGAGTAATACTATTCATAGCACGAAGTCCTTAATGGAACACAAACAATTCATCTATGATGAATCTGTACCATTAATCTTCAAATACACAAGAAATCGGGTAGATCGGATAGAGTCAGAAAACAACCTAGGGTATGGGTTTCTGATCTAACCTCATTAAGATGTCAATCTTATGAGGTGTACCATCCGACTACGTTTATGAGGAAGTGATACGAAGTATCGACTCCCTGTTATGGAAAAGTGCCATGAGTCCGAAATGGATTCCATGTATAACGACTATTATGGATACTAGTTGTTGTACCACAAGGCGTTGTGCCTATGGTACATTATACGTCTTCAAGGAAGACATACATGGATGACAACATACCAACTTACAAAGCTAGGCTTTTGACGGAAAGGTATCGTTATCAACATTGTGTTAATAACGGTTCAACCTTTTACCTGTTGCCATGGTAAATCCATTTTGAAGATGCTTGTAGATAACTGTATATTTCATTTATGAAATGTGTCAGTTACAAATCAAAATCGCTTTCCTGAAAAGGAAACCTTTTGGAGGATGTTTACAACATCCTGACGATTTTGTAAACCGACAAACAAGGTTTGCGGGTTATTCGATCCATGTTTGGATTGAAGCAAGCATAAGGTTCTTGGAACTGACGTTTTGAAATAATCATAATGGTTTATGATTTAACTCAAAACGAAATAATTCTTGTGTATATAAGGAGGTTAGTGGGAGAGCGCACTGACAGTGAAATTCCCATAAAGCAATTGGTGAAAGCTTGGCTTTCATAGATATTCTTTCAATAGAAATTCTCCGTAGAATTCTGGGGAGTAACAACCTTTATTCAGGGAATAAAGATCTACTGGGATAGATTTGGAGTTGTTAACACTCTCTGGGAAATTGTACATTTAAAATGTACTTGTATTGGTGTCTCATACGCTTCGAGCATATGGAGTCACAATCAGGTCAATCCAAGTGATAGTCACTGGATTGAATTTAGGACATCTGTTAGTATCTTAGAGAACTAAAGATGTTGTCTTAAACTATGGAGAAGGAGAACTTGAAGTGACTGGGATCACTACTGCAAGTTTCCAAAACAATTAAATACTACGGTACTATAAAGTTTGAATAACAGGACAGTGAGCTGGAAATATTCCTAGCAAGATAACTGTTGCCGAATAAACAACGATTGCGGATTATTGCTGCAGCTGAGGCAGCAATAGAAGTCTTGGGTCGAAAGTAATCTAATTAGATTAGATATAGTTCTGTTAGCAGCTGAGCTAGGCGTCAGCACAAGCTAAGGAATTAAAGGTCTCATCGACGATCCAGATATATACTTCTATATCATCTGATTCGTTCGGATCATACATCGTGGCGATGTGATGATCGTATAAATCGCGTCAGACGATAATCATACAAATCCGCTGACGAAAACCTTTCCTCAGCAATTTGAGCGAATTGTACATAGTTCGGGTGTTAGACACTCGAGTGACTGGCTATGTGCCAAGTGGGAGATTGTTGGATAATATGACCCATAGCGTCACTATTTGCACAGATCATTGTGTTGTTGTAGCAAATTAACTATGTAATAAGGAAATTGCACTCTCATCATTTGTGATTAGATCACCATAGATATATAAATGAAGAGAGGTCCCTATGATTAGTTCCTGGATTGAGATGATATGAGACAGTATCAGTCCACGAAGGATTAATCATTATAATCCCTAGCCGTAGTATTATCGAGACTGGACATCGATAATGCGGAATAGGCTAGTATTGCACTTGTGTGCGTTGTGAGGGCACAACGGCATAGTTCTCATATATATAAGTGTTGGATACTTATGCAAGTGCGATAGGAGGTCGTGTTTCACCGATGGTACGGGAAACAGCTTCGCTCTGGATAGACCCCTCGGAATCCCATTGGTATTATGAATATGTGTCTATGGGAGGCCGAAATCAAGGTAGGTGTGTATAGTCTTAACCTGAGACTTACATCGCTAATGCTTACGACAATCGATATACTTTAGTTGAGGTCGTCTAGGACTGTAACTAGTTCTGTGTACGCCAATGCCGGGTATATTGAGAATCGTAGTGTATTGGATGTGATGTCAAGACGGAAGTATCACTCCAGTCATAGTGGAGATGATGTCACGCAGGATACGGTATTAGTGCTCTTAAGAGATGCGCATCCAATCGTGATATTATGACCAGGTCATGAATATCCGATTATAGAGACTAGTTACCAGACATCCGATATGTGTTTCGGACGGGGCAGACACTTATCCAGCCCCAGCCCTAGCACGTGATATCCGATACTGGGCCGATATACACATACATTAGTATACTACGCTTGATACAGATCTTAATATTCTTAATGGATATGTCCGGAGAATTAGGTAGACTTGGTGCTTTGCTAGGAGTCGACCTTGTCTCGTAAATCGGTAGAACGTAGTACTTGGTACGTACGTGATTCGGATACTCCGACGACCGTATTTACTGCCAGATTATCCGGGGATCTCATGGGTCGCTTCCCGATAATCCACCGATGACGCACAACTCGCACTCTTGAATAATCTGGGATTATACAGAAGAGAGAGAAAATTAATCTAGGATTAATACGGAGATATTTTATCTAAGATAAAATGTCGTCTAGAGAGGAGAACGATTAATTTGGAATTAATCGGTAAATTAATATATTCGATATATTAACGAAATTAGATTTCGACGCGGAATTAAAATTAGATTTTAATTCGGGCAAACGAGTTAATTTAGAATTAATTCGTTAGCGACGTAAATAATAATTTCGCTAGGCGCAATTATTTATTTAAATTCGATTTAATTAACGTCGCGACGTAAGCTCGGTATTTCGGAAATATCGAACCCGAACGCGTGAGTGCACGTGGGCCCACTTTCATTTGGAAACGTGTGGGGCCCACATGACACATGTCATTCTAATGCTTTGCATGTAGATTGTGTACATTGCACTCAATGTCATTGCATGGAGTTTGAGTGTTTGACACTCTAAGCCATTGCATGTTTTGTGTCATAATTTTTATTAATTTAATAAATATTATGGCATAAATATAAATTGATTTTTGGTAAATCATTTTTAAAGATAACACAATTCATCTCTCTCAAATTCTCTCTTCCTCTCACGCCAATGGGGCCATTCTCACTGGTTTTGAACCAGTTTGGGCGTGAATAAGGAAGCAAGAGTGGTTTCTCATGGTGAGAAATCAAGTGCTAGCACACTTTCAAGTCTTGCGAAGGTGGTAGGGAGGTTCGACCATGAGGCGGGACTCATCCGATGGAGTTTGGAGCTTCGTTTTGAGACCCGAAACTGCCAAGACAGTGAGCATGGACTGGTTGCAGTAAGCTTACCAAGGCAGTGCGTTTTTGGCATGATTCGTCTTCAAATCGACATAACCGATCAATGTAAGTATTCCGCTATCTTCATTGGTGTATTCACGCGTTTTCATGTCTTGATTTGATCTTGGGACCTTAGAAATACCAACACAGAAAGTTGACACTTTCTTTTTGACGCTCAAATGATTCTCCCAGTAGTGCTTGACACGCTGACTGTTAACTTTGAATGTGTTGTTGGTATTGGGATCCAGTAACTCAACAGCTCCATATGGTAAAACCTGAGTGATCACAAATGGTCCGACCACCTAGATTTCAACTTTCCAGGGAAAAGTTTCAATCTCGAGTTGTACAACAACACCAGCTGCCTTGGTTCCAACTGTCTGTGCACTATTTTCGGTCATGCCATTTTTTGGTCTTTTCCTTGTATAATTTGGCATTGTCATAAGCCTGTAGGCGAAATTCCTCCAATTCATTGAGTTGGTGAAGTCTTTTCTCTCCTGCAGCTTGTGAGTCAAGATTCAACTTCTTCAGTGCCCAGTACGCCTTGTGTTCAAGCTCAACTGGCAGATGGCATGCTTTTCCAAACACCAATCGATATGGAGACATACCAATGGGTGTCTTGTAAGCTGTTCGGTAGGCCCATAATGCATCATCTAGTTTTGTAGACCAGTCCCTCCTTGTTGATCCAACGGTTCTTTCTAGGATTCTCTTGATTTCCCTGTTTGAAACCTCAACCTGTCCATTTGACTGTGGATGGTAAGCAGTGGCAACTTGTGAGTAACTCCGTATTTGGATAGGAGTGCATCGAAGTATTTGTTGCAGAAATGAGAGCCACCATCGCTGATGATTGCTCGAGGTGTTCCAAACCGAGTGAAAATGTTCTTTTTCAGGAATTTGATCACTACTTTGGAATCATTGGATGGTAGTGCAATTTCCTCAACCCATTTGGAGACGTAGTCTATAGCAACCAGGATGTACAGGTTTCCAAATGATGGAACAAAGGGTCCCATGAAATCAATACCCCATACATCGAATATTTCCACTTCCAAAATGTTTTGCAACGGCCTTCATTTTTTCTCGAAATATTCCCCGTTCTTTGGCACCTGTCACATTGAAAAGCAAAAATAAGCATCTTTAAAAAGTGTGGGCCAGAACAAACCTGATTGAAGGACTTTGGCTGCAGTTTTGTTTCCACTGAAGTGTCTGTCGTATGATGATGAATGACAGTGTTGCAAAACACTATTGACCTCCTCCTGTGGAACACACCGTCTCAATAATTGATCAGCACAGCGTTTAAACAGGTATGGTTCATCCCAGACATAATGCTTGACTTCTTTGAAGAATTTCTTCCGTTGCTGGGTTGTCCATTCCAACGGCCATTTTCCTGATACAATATAATTGACATAGTCAGCATACCAAGGGACTTTATGTTGTTTTATGGAAAACAGTTGTTCATCTGGAAAAGTTTCTTTGATTGTCAGTCCTTTGTCAGCTTTTTTCTCTCCATTCTCGAGCCTTGATAAGTGATCTGGCACCTGGTTTTCTGTTCCTTTCCTGTCTCGAATCTCCACGTCGAATTCTTGCAAAAGAAGTATCCACGGATCAATCTGGGTTTGGCATCTTTCTTTGTGATCAGATATTTGATTGCTGAATGATCTGTGTAGACCACCACTTTGGGACCCAGCAGATAGGAGCGGAATTTGTCAAAAGCGTACACAACTGCTAGCAACTCTTTTTCAGTGGTTGTGTAGTTGAGTTGAGCTTCATTCAGAGTTCTGCTGGAGTAGTAAATGGTGTGGAAAATCTTTGCTTTGCGTTGTCCCAAAACTGCACCTACACCAAAATCACTAGCATCACACATTACCTCGAATGGAAGGGTCCAATCTGGTGCTACAATGATGCGGGCAGAAATCAGCTTCTTTTTAAGATTTCGAAAGCTTCCTGGCATTCTTTGGTGAAGTTGAAAGACACATCCTTTTCCAGAAGATTGCAAAGAGGTTTAGCAATCTTGGAAAAGTCTTTGATAAATCTCCTGTAAAAACCTGCATGTCCAAGAAAACTTCAAATCCATTTGACAGATGTTGGTAAAGGTAGTTTCTCAATTGTCTCGATCTTTGCTTTGTCTACCTCGATTCCCTTTTGTGAGATCCGATGTCCAAGAACAATGCCTTCCTGTACCATGAAATGGCATTTCTCCCAATTGAGTACCAGGTTTGTATCTTCGCACCTTTGTAATACCTGTTCCAAAATTTTCCAACAATGGTCAAAAGAATCCCCAAACACAGAAAAATCATCCATAAAAACCTCCATACTCTGCTCCAGCATGTCTGAGAAGATGGCTATCATGCAACGCTGAAAAGTGGCAGGGGCATTACATAATCCAAATGGCATCCTGCGGAAAGCAAAAGTACCATAGGGACATGTAAAAGTAGTTTTCTCCTGGTCTTCTGGTGCGATAGCAATTTGATTGTACCCTGAATATCCGTCAAGAAAGCAATAGAACTCATGTCCCGCCAGTCTGTCTAACATCTGGTCAATGAATGGCAGCGGAAAATGGTCATTTCTCGTGGCTTTGTTCAGCTTCCTGTAATCCATACATACTCTCCATCCAGTCACCGTTCTTGTTGGAATCAGCTCGTTCTTTTCATTGGTGACAACAGTAATTCCTCCTTTCTTTGGTACACACTGCATAGGACTTACCCAAGTGCTATCTGAGATGGGGTAAATGATGCCAGCATCCAACCATTTGATGATTTCTTTCTTCACGACTTCTTTCATGATTGGATTGAGTCTCCGTTGATGCTCCACTGTGGGTTTGTATTCATCGTTCATTAAGATTTTGTGCATGCAAAATGATGGACTAATGCCTCGAATGTCGGCTATAGTCCAGCCAATGGCTCTTTTGTGCTCTCGTAACACTCTCAGTAGCTTTTCTTCCTGCTCCAATGTTAGTGAAGAAGAAATAATAACAGGTAATTCAGAAGAGTTTCCAAGAATGCATACCTGAGATGGCTCGGAAGTAACTTTAGTTCCAGCTGCGGTGGTTCTTCAATCGAAGGTTTGATTCGATCTTTCTTTGGCAGTTCCAAGCTTTCAACTGGTGGTGTTACTTTGAATCGGAATGGTTTGTCAAGGTAGTTGATACATTCCAAGATTTCAGCATCTAGCTCGCTGTCAGTCATGTTGGTGATGCAAGCTTCAAGTGTATCAGTGGGGTTTGACTCAGTATTCTGAACAATACTATCACAACAATCAATTCTGAAGCATTCTTCTTCTTCCTTTTCATCGCTTGGAAATTTCATGGCTTGGAAAACATTAAAGGTCACTTCTTAGTCCTGCACTTTCATGGTTAGTTCTCCTTTTTGCACATCAATCACAGTTTTACCTGTAGCCAAAAATGGTCTCCCAAGAATGATAAGTACTTCTTTGTCTTCTTCCATGTCAAGGATGATGAAGTCTGCTGGAAGGATTAGTTTGTCAACTTTAACCAGCACATTTTCCACGACTCCTCTCGGAAATGCGAGTGTTCGATCAGCAAGTTGCAAAGATACTGAGGTAGGCATTGCTTCTCCAATTTGCAGTTTCCTGTAAATAGAAAAAGGCATTAAATTAACACTGGCACCTAAATCACATAAAGCTTTACCGATGTAATGTTCTCCAATGGTGCATGGAACTGTGAAACTGCCAGGATCTTTCAACTTCGGAGGAAGTTTCCTCTGAATGATGGCGCTGCATTCTTCTGTTAAAGCTACTGTCTCGTAATCTCCCAATCTCCGTTTTCGTGAAAGAATGTCTTTCATGAATTTGACATAGCTAGGCATTTGTTCCAAGGCTTCTGCAAATGGTATGTTAATGTGCAGCTTTTTGAAAATCTCCAAGAAACGAGCAAACTGTTTGTCCAGTTTATTTTTCTGAAGACGCTGAGGAAAAGGTGGAGGTAGAGTGATCTGTTCTGGTTCTTTTTCCTTTGCTTCTTTTTTTCTTCCATCTGTGGAACTGCCTCTTTTGGAACTTCCTCAGCAGCTGTTTTGACTCCAACATCTTTGTTGATCTCAGTACCACTCTTTAAGGTAATGGCTTGACATTGCTCCTTCCCTCGGTTCCTTGGATTTGGTTCTGTGTTGCTGGGAAGATTACCTGGCGGTCTGTAGCTCTGAGCATCGGCCAGTTGTCCGATTTGATTCTCCAGTGCTTTGATGGAAGCTGATTGGCTCTGAATCATGGCTTCATATCTTTTTAATTGAGCTATCATCTCTGCCATTACTGGTTCATTTGTCTGCTCATGGCCTTTATTCTGTTGCTGGAATCCGGGTGGTGGATAGCTCTTTTGCCCTGAATTGTTGCTCCATGAAAAATTAGGATGATTCCTCCACCCTGGGTTGTAGGTGTTGGAATATGGATTGTTCCCCTGTCTGTTGAAATTGTTAACATAATTCACCGTCTCTTCAAGTTGCTGTGGTTCTGGTACTCCTCCATATGGTGAACTTGTGGATCCAGTGGTAAGAGTCTCCATGAATTTGCATATTTGATCTAACTTGGTGTTGACTGCTGTATTGGCTCCAACTTCATAAATTCCTGCAATTCTTTGAATCAGACTTCTTTCTGTTGGCCACAAGGAATTGTTGTTGGCCATTTCTTCGATTAGTTCCCAGGCTTGATCTTCTCCTTTTGCCATCAAGGCACCTCCAGCAGCAGCATCAATTGTGGTTCTCATTATTCCAGAAAGTCCATTGTAAAATGTTTGGACTTGAAGCCATTTTGGAATCTCATGATGTGGACATTTCCGGAGTAAATCTTTATACCTTTCCCAAGCTTCGTACAGGGATTCTGAATCTTGCTGCACAAAGGATGTGATGTCATTTCTCAGCTTTCCAGTTCTGGCTGGTGGAAAGTATTTTGCAAGAAATTTGGTGGCTAAAGTGTTCCATGTTGTGATAGACCCTGCTGGTAATGAATGTAGCCACGCTTTAGCTCTGTCCTTCAAGGAGTATGGGAATACACGCAGTCTCATTGCTTCTTCAGCTTCTCGGTTCTAATTCAAAGTGCCACAAACTTCCAGGAAGTTGCTGATGTGGGCATTAGGATCTTCAGTTGCATTTCCTCCAAACTGAACTGACTGCTGAATCATCTGAATGCAAGTTTTGATGTCTCCTGCATTTGCTGGTAATGGAGGAAGTACAATACTTGAAATGAGTCTGTCAACCACCGGAATGGTTCTGTCTCGAATGGGAATTGGTGGTGCAACCTCCAAAGGTTCAGGTTCCATGTTGACTAAAGCTTCTTGGGCTTCTCGCCTTTCCCTTCTAAACTGTCTGATGGTTCTTTCAATTTCTGGGTCAAGCGGTCGGAGTTCAAAGCTTCTGGTTCGTCTCATGAAGTTTCTGAGAACCTGAAACATAAGAAAACAAAAACAATAAGTAAAAAGAAATTAGATACAAGTAAAAGTATCTAACCCCTAAACTAATAATAAAAGATAAATAAGTCCCCGGCAACGGCGCCAAAAACTTGACCGGCGTAAACACACACGTAACGCAAGCGTACGTATCATTCAAGTAGTATAAAATGTATCGATCCCACGAGGACTTAAAATCTTTTGTTATCAATTTTTTGGGCCAAATGATTACCAATATCTAACAAGTTGTTTGATTGATTTGAAATGGCAACGATTCTAATTTAAAGACAAGTAAGTAAAATTGTTTAAAAGTAGATTTTAAGGAAATTCAATATTAAAAACTATCCAGGGTTGTGATTTATTTCAATATTATTTAAAAGATGAAGTAGTTATCTTATAGTTGGGTAATATATCAATTTATTAACCTGAAACACTAACTTATGTAAAAGCCTCTTCCGATGGTCAATTAAGTTGTGGTTCTGGTACTCCTCCATATGGTGAACTTGTGGATCCAGTGGTAAGAGTCTCCATGAATTTGCATATTTGATCTAACTTGGTGTTGACTGCTGTATTGGCTCCAACTTCATAAATTCCTGCAATTCTTTGAATCAGACTTCTTTCTGTTGGCCACAAGGAATTATTGTTGGCCATTTCTTCGATTAGTTCCCAGGCTTGATCTTCTCCTTTTGCCATCAAGGCACCTCCAGCAGCAGCATCAATTGTGGTTCTCATTATTCCAGAAAGTCCATTGTAGAATGTTTGGACTTGAAGCCATTTTGGAATCTCATGATGTGGACATTTCCGGAGTAAATCTTTATACCTTTCCCAAGCTTCGTACAGGGATTCTGAATCTTGCTGCACAAAGGATGTGATGTCATTTCTCAGCTTTCCAGTTCTGGCTGGTGGAAAGTATTTTGCAAGAAATTTGGTGGCTAAAGTGTTCCATGTTGTGATAGACCCTGCTGGTAATGAATGTAGGCACGCTTTAGCTCTGTCCTTCAAGGAGTATGGGAATACACGCAGTCTCATTGCTTCTTCAGCTTCTCGGTTGTAATTGAAAGTGCCACAAACTTCCAGGAAGTTGCTGATGTGGGCATTAGGATCTTCAGTTGCATTTCCTCCAAACTGAACTGACTGCTGAATCATCTGAATGCAAGTTTTGATGTCTCATGCATTTGCTGGTAATGGAGGAAGTACAATACATGAAATGAGTATGTCAACCACCGGAATGGTTCTGTCTCGAATGGGAATTGGTGGTGCAACCTCCAAAGGTTCAGGTTCCATGTTGACTAAAGCTTCTTGGGCTTCTCGCCTTTCCCTTCTCAACTGTCTGATGGTTCTTTCAATTTCTGGGTCAAGCGGTCGGAGTTCAAAGCTTCTGGTTCGTCTCATGAAGTTTCTGAGAACCTGAAACACAAGAAAACAAAAACAATAAGTAAAAAGAAATTAGATACAAGTAAAATTATCTAACCCCTAAACTAATAATAAAAGATAAATAAGTCCCCGGCAACGGCGCCAAAAACTTGATCGGCGTAAACACACACGTATAACGCAAGCGTACGTATCGTTCAAGTAGTATAAAAGGTATCGATCCCACGAGGACTTAAAATCTTTTGTTATCAATTTATTGGGCCAAATGATTACCAATATCTAACAAGTTGTTTGATTGATTTGAACTGGCGACGATTCTAAATTTAAATACAAGTAAGTAAAATTGTTTAAAAGTAGATTTTAAGGAAATTCAATATTAAAAACTATCCAGGGTTGTGATTTATTTCAATATTATTTAAAAGATGAAGTAGTTATCTTATAGTTGGGTAATATATCAATTTATTAACCTGAAACACTAACTTATGTAAAAGCCTCTTCCGATGGTCAATTAAGTTGTGGTTCTGGTACTCCTCCATATGGTGAACTTGTGGATCCAGTGGTAAGAGTCTCCATGAATTTGCATATTTGATCTAACTTAGTGTTGACTGCTGTATTGGCTCCAACTTCATAAATTCCTGCAATTCTTTGAATCACACTTCTTTCTGTTGGCCACAAGGAATTGTTGTTGGCCATTTCTTCGATTAGTTCCCAGGCTTGATCTTCTCCTTTTGCCATCAAGGCACCTCCAGCAGCAGCATCAATTGTGGTTCTCATTATTCCAGAAAGTCCATTGTAGAATGTTTGGACTTGAAGCCATTTTGGAATCTCATGATGTGGACATTTCCGGAGTAAATCTTTATACCTTTCCCAAGCTTCGTACATGGATTCTGAATCTTGCTGCACAAAGGATGTGATGTCATTTCTCAGCTTTCCAGTTCTGGCTGGTGGAAAGTATTTTGCAAGAAATTTGGTGGCTAAAGTGTTCCATGTTGTGATAGACCCTGCTGGTAATGAATGTAGCCACGCTTTAGCTCTGTCCTTGAAGGAGTATGGGAATACACGCAGTCTCATTGCTTCTTCAGCTTCTCGGTTGTAATTGAAAGTGCCACAAACTTCCAGGAAGTTGCTGATGTGGGCATTAGGATCTTCAGTTGCATTTCCTCCAAACTGAACTGACTACTGAATCATCTGAATGCAAGTTTTGATGTCTCCTGCATTTGCTGGTAATGGAGGAAGTACAATACATGAAATGAGTCTGTCAACCACCGGAATGGTTCTGTCTCGAATGGGAATTGGTGGTGCAACCTCCAAAGGTTCAGGTTCCATGTTGACTAAAGCTTCTTGGGCTTCTCGCCTTTCCCTTCTCAACTGTCTGATGGTTCTTTCAATTTCTGGGTCAAGCGGTCGGAGTTCAAAGCTTCTGGTTCGTCTCATGAAGTTTCTGAGAACCTGAAACACAAGAAAACAAAAACAATAAGTAAAAAGAAATTAGATACAAGTAAAAGTATCTAACCCCTAAACAAATAGTAAAAGATAAATAAGTCCCCGGCAACGACGCCAAAAACTTGACCGGCGTAACACACACGTATAACGCAAGCGTACGTATCGTTCAAGTAGTATAAAAGGTATCGATCCCACGAGGACTTAAAATCTTTTGTTATCAATTTATTGGGCCAAATGATTACCAATATCTAACAAGTTGTTTGATTGATTTGAAATGGCGACGATTCTAAATTTAAAGACAAGTAAGTAAAATTGTTTAAAAGTAGATTTTAAGGAAATTCAATATTAAAAACTATCCAGGGTTGTGATTTATTTCAATATTATTTAAAAGATGAGTAGTTATCTTATAGTTGGGTAATATATCAATTTATTAACCTGAAACACTAACTTATGTAAAAGCCTCTTCCGATGGTCAATTAAGTTGTGGTTCTGGTACTCCTCCATATGGTGAACTTGTGGATCCAGTGGTAAGAGTCTCCATGAATTTGCATATTTGATCTAACTTGGTGTTGACTGCTGTATTGGCTCCAACTTCATAAATTCCTGCAATTCTTTGAATCAGACTTCTTTCTGTTGGCCACAAGGAATTGTTGTTGGCCATTTCTTCGATTAGTTCCCAGGCTTGATCTTCTCCTTTTGCCATCAAGGCACCTCCAGCAGCAGCATCAATTGTGGTTCTCATTATTCCAGAAAGTCCATTGTAAAATGTTTGGACTTGAAGCCATTTTGGAATCTCATGATGTGGACATTTCCGGAGTAAATCTTTATACCTTTCCCAAGCTTCGTACATGGATTCTGAATCTTGCTGCACAAAGGATGTGATGTCATTTCTCAGCTTTCCAGTTCTGGCTGGTGGAAAGTATTTTGCAAGAAATTTGGTGGCTAAAGTGTTCCATGTTGTGATAGACCCTGCTGGTAATGAATGTAGCCACGCTTTAGCTCTGTCCTTCAAGGAGTATGGGAATACACGCAGTCTCATTGCTTCTTCAGCTTCTCGGTTGTAATTGAAAGTGCCACAAACTTCCAGGAAGTTGCTGATGTGGGCATTAGGATCTTCAGTTGCATTTCCTCCAAACTGAACTGACTGCTGAATCATCTGAATGCAAGTTTTGATGTCTCCTGCATTTGCTGGTAATGGAGGAAGTACAATACTTGAAATGAGTCTTTCAACCACCGGAATGGTTCTGTCTCGAATGGGAATTGGTGGTGCAACCTCCAAAGGTTCAGGTTCCATGTTGACTAAAGCTTCTTGGGCTTCTCGCCTTTCCCTTCTCAACTGTCTGATGGTTCTTTCAATTTCTGGGTCAGCGGTCGGAGTTCAAAGCTTCTGGTTCGTCTCATGAAGTTTCTGAGAACCTGAAACACAAGAAAAAAAAAACAATAAGTAAAAAGAAATTAGAATAAGTAAAAGTATCTAAACCCTAAACTAATAATAAAAGATAAATAAGTCCCCGGCAACGGCGCCAAAAACTTGACCGGCGTAAACACACACGTATAACGCAAGCGTACGTATCATTTAAGTAGTATAAAAGGTATCGATCCCACGAGGACTTAAAATCTTTTGTTATCAATTTATTGGGCCAAATGATTACCAATATCTAACAAGTTGTTTGATTGATTTGAAATGGCGACGATTCTAAATTTAAAAACAAGTAAGTAAAATTGTTTAAAAGTAGATTTTAAGGAAATTCAATATTAAAAACTATCCAAGGTTGTGATTTATTTCAATATTATTTAAAAGATGAAGTAGTTATCTTATAGTTGGGTAATATATCAATTTATTAACCTGAAACACTAACTTATGTAAAAGCCTCTTCCGATGGTCAATTAAGTTGTGGTTCTGGTACTCCTCCATATGGTGAACTTGTGGATCCAGTGGTAAGAGTCTCCATGAATTTGCATATTTGATCTAACTTGGTGTTGACTGCTGTATTGGCTCCAACTTCATAAATTCCTGCAATTCTTTGAATCAGACTTCTTTCTGTTGGCCACAAGGAATTGTTGTTGGCCATTTCTTCGATTAGTTCCCAGGCTTGATCTTCTCTTTTGCCATCAAGGCACCTCCAGCAGCAGCATCAATTGTGGTTCTCATTATTCCAGAAAGTCCATTGTAAAATGTTTGGACTTGAAGCCATTTTGGAATCTCATGATGTGGACATTTCCGGAGTAAATCTTTATACCTTTCCCAAGCTTCGTACAGGGATTCTGAATCTTGCTGCACAAAGGATGTGATGTCATTTCTCAGCTTTCCAGTTCTGGCTGGTGGAAAGTATTTTGCAAGAAATTTGGTGGCTAAAGTGTTCCATGTTGTGATAGACCCTGCTGGTAATGAATGTAGCCACGCTTTAGCTCTGTCCTTCAAGGAGTATGGGAATACACGCAGTCTCATTACTTCTTCAGCTTCTCGGTTGTAATTGAAAGTGCCACAAACTTCCAGGAAGTTGCTGATGTGGGCATTAGGATCTTCAGTTGCATTTCCTCCAAACTGAACTGACTGCTGAATCATCTGAATGCAAGTTTTGATGTCTCCTGCATTTGCTGGTAATGGAGGAAGTACAATACTTGAAATGAGTCTGTCAACCACCGGAATGGTTCTGTCTCGAATGGGAATTGGTGTGTGCAACCTCCAAAGGTTCAGGTTCCATGTTGACTAAAGCTTCTTGGGCTTCTCGCCTTTCCCTTCTCAACTGTCTGATGGTTCTTTCAATTTCTGGGTCAAGCGGTCGGAGATCAAAGCTTCTGGTTCGTCTCATGAAGAAGTTTCTGAGAACCTGAAACACAAGAAAACAAAAACAATAAGTAAAAAGAAATTAGATACAAGTAAAAGTATCTAACCCCTAAACTAATAATAAAAGATAAATAAGTCCCCGGCAACGGCGCCAAAAACTTGACCGGCGTAAACACACACGTATAACGCAAGCGTACGTATCGTTCAAGTAGTATAAAAGGTATCGATCCCACGAGGACTTAAAATCTTTTGTTATCAATTTATTGGGCCAAATGATTACCAATATCTAACAAGTTGTTTGATTGATTTGAAATGGCGACGATTCTAAATTTAAAGACAAGTAAGTAAAATTGTTTAAAAGTAGATTTTAAGGAAATTCAATATTAAAAACTATCCAGGGTTGTGATTTATTTCAATATTATTTAAAAGATGAAGTAGTTATCTTATAGTTGGGTAATATATCAATTTATTAACCTGAAACACTAACTTATGTAAAAGCCTCTTCCGATGGTCAATTAAGTTGTGGTTCTGGTACTCCTCCATATGGTGAACTTGTGGATCCAGTGGTAAGAGTCTCCATGAATTTGCATATTTGATCTAACTTGGTGTTGACTGCTGTGTATTGGCTCCAACTTCATAAATTCCTGCAATTCTTTGAATCAGACTTCTTTCTGTTGGCCACAAGGAATTGTTGTTGGCCATTTCTTCGATTAGTTCCCAGGCTTGATCTTCTCCTTTTGCCATCAAGGCACCTCCAGCAGCAGCATCAATTGTGGTTCTCATTATTCCAGAAAGTCCATTGTAGAATGTTTGGACTTGAAGCCATTTTGGAATCTCATGATGTGGACATTTCTGGAGTAAATCTTTATACCTTCCCAAGCTTCGTACAGGGATTCTGAATCTTGCTGCACAAAGGATGTGATGTCATTTCTCAGCTTTCCAGTTCTGGCTGGTGGAAAGTATTTTGCAAGAAATTTGGTGGCTAAAGTGTTCCATGTTGTGATAGACCCTGCTGGTAATGAATGTAGCCACGCTTTAGCTCTGTCCTTCAAGGAGTATGGGAATACACACAGTCTCATTGCTTCTTCAGCTTCTCGGTTGTAATTGAAAGTGCCACAAACTTCCAGGAAGTTGCTGATGTGGGCATTAGGATCTTCAGTTGCATTTCCTCCAAACTGAACTGACTGCTGAATCATCTGAATGCAAGTTTTGATGTCTCATGCATTTGCTGGTAATGGAGGAAGTACAATACATGAAATGAGTATGTCAACCACCGGAATGGTTCTGTCTCGAATGGGAATTGGTGGTGCAACCTCCAAAGGTTCAGGTTCCATGTTGACTAAAGCTTCTTGGGCTTCTCGCCTTTCCCTTCTCAACTGTCTGATGGTTCTTTCAATTTCTGGGTCAAGCGGTCGGAGTTCAAAGCTTCTGGTTCGTCTCATGAAGTTTCTGAGAACCTGAAACACAAGAAAACAAAAACAATAAGTAAAAAGAAATTAGATACAAGTAAAAGTATCTAACCCCTAAACTAATAATAAAAGATAAATAAGTCCCCGGCAACGACGCCAAAAACTTGACCGGCGTAAACACACACGTATAACGCAAGCGTACGTATCGTTCAAGTAGTATAAAAGGTATCGATCCCACGAGGACTTAAAATCTTTTGTTATCAATTTATTGGGCCAAATGATTACCAATATCTAACAAGTTGTTTGATTGATTTGAAATGGCGACGATTCTAAATTTAAAGACAAGTAAGTAAAATTGTTTAAATGTAGATTTTAAGGAAATTCAATATTAAAAACTATCCAGGGTTGTGATTTATTTCAATATTATTTAAAAGATGAAGTAGTTATCTTATAGTTGGGTAATATATCAATTTATTAACCTGAAACACTAACTTATGTAAAAGCCTATTCCGATGGTCAATTAAGTTGTGGGTCTGGTACTCCTCCATATGGTGAACTTGTGGATCCAGTGGTAAGAGTCTCCATGAATTTGCATATTCGATCTAACTTGGTGTTGACTGCTGTATTGGCTCCAACTTCATAAATTCCTGCAATTCTTTGAATCAGACTTCTTTCTGTTGGCCACAAGGAATTGTTGTTGGCCATTTCTTCGATTAGTTACCAGGCTTGATCTTCACCTTTTGCCATCAAGGCACCTCCAGCAGCAGCATCAATTGTGGTTCTCATTATTCCAGAAAGTCCATTGTAGAATGTTTGGACTTGAAGCCATTTTGGAATCTCATGATGTGGACATTTCCGGAGTAAATCTTTATACCTTTCCCAAGCTTCGTACAGGGATTCTGAATCTTGCCGAACAAAGGATGTGATGTCATTTCTCAGCTTTCCAGTTCTGGCTGGTGGAAAGTATTTTGCAAGAAATTTGGTGGCTAAAGTGTTCCATGTTGTGATAGACCCTGCTGGTAATGAATGTAGCCACGCTTTAGCTCTGTCCTTCAAGGAGTATAGGAATACACGCAGTCTCATTGCTTCTTCAGCTTCTCGGTTGTAATTGAAAGTGCCACAAACTTCCAGGAAGTTGCTGATGTGGGCATTAGGATCTTCAGTTGCATTTCCTCCAAACTGAACTGACTGCTGAATCATCTGAATGCAAGTTTTGATGTCTCCTGCATTTGCTAGTAATGGAGGAAGTACAATACTTGAAATGAGTCTGTCAACCACCGGAATGGTTCTGTCTCGAATGGGAATTGGTGGTGCAACCTCCAAAGGTTCGGGTTCCATGTTGACTAAAGCTTCTTGGGCTTCTCGCCTTTCCCTTCTAAACTGTCTGATGGTTCTTTCAATTTCTGGGTCAAGCGGTCGGAGTTCAAAGCTTCTGGTTCGTCTCATGAAGTTTCTGAGAACCTGAAACATAAGAAAACAAAAACAATAAGTAAAAAGAAATTAGATACAAGTAAAAGTATCTACCCCTAAACTAATAATAAAAGATAAATAAGTCCCCGGCAACGGCGCCAAAAACTGACCGGCGTAAACACACATGTATAACGCAAGCGTACGTATCGTTCAAGTAGTATAAAAGGTATCGATCCCACGAGGACTTAAAATCTTTTGTTATCAATTTATTGGGCCAAATGATTACCAATATCTAACAAGTTGTTTGATTGATTTGAAATGGCGACGATTCTAAATTTAAAGACAAGTAAGTAAAATTGTTTAAAAGTAGATTTTAAGGAAATTCAATATTAGAAACTATCCAGGGTTGTGATTTATTTCAATATTATTTAAAAGATGAAGTAATTATCTTATAGTTGGGTAATATATCAATTTATTAACCTGAAACACTAACTTATGTAAAAGCCTCTTCCGATGGTCAATTACAAATACCTAGTATAACCCAATTGAACCATATGTCTATGTCAACCAAATTACCTAGATTCATTAAGTTCAAGTTCCAATTATGGCTACCCCCGCCCGACAGGTACATTCCTATCCTGTAAGGAAATCTATTAAAGGGTTATCTATCCTCAAGGAAGATCGTGGGCTATTGAGTCTAAGCTCTTAAACTTAAAATCCCTATGTCTAGTTCATTTTAAGTTTACCTAATCAATTTAATTAATGGCCAGTTAATTAAAGAGCATTAAGATTTTCTCAATAAATAAATCTTTAAATTACCCAAACTATAATCTAACCCTTATAAACCGGTTTAATTGAAATTCATCACAACCTTAGATAACTAACTTAGCTACGACACATAACTAGGGCTAAAAACTTAAAATATTTAAAATAAAATTGCATAAGGTAAATGCGGTATGGTAAAATAAATGAAAGTGAATTAAAATAAAATTGTTAAGGTAAAAGGAATTACTTCTACTATATACTAATTAGATTTCTCCCATAATATAATATAAGCTTTGCAAAACATTACAAACCAGCCATATAGGCGGTATTTTTATTTAATCAGTTTAAAAACATCCAGCCATAAAGGCGGAACCAAAAAACCAGCCATAAAGGCGGAACCAAAATAACCAGCCATAAAGGCGGAATATGAATTTTATTACCCACCGACCAATCTGGCGGTATCCTGATTAAGTCAATTTAAAACTTTGAATATATTATAATTATGGGAGAATAATCTAAGAAGCAATAGTAAAAGAATTACCTTTTACCCTAACAGAGTGAAGTTACCTCCTCATAATGAGTAGTAAAAACTGTAAAATAAAGAAAGTAATTATTATTATTGCAGAACGTAATTAAAAATTACAAAACTTTATTAAAAGAAACTTAGAGAGAGAAGAACTCCCTAACTACATCAAGAAGTGGGAGGAAATGGTACAACAAAAACTGAAATCTCGAGCTCTATTTATAGGCGCGGATGGGGGTCCAGCGTCGCGACCCTAAAGGGTTTCGCGTCACGACGCCCGCTACAGTAACACGTGGCACAATGACGGCTTGACACGTGGCGAGGCGGTTAAGAGATCAGATCCTTATCCGATGACGTGGCACTATTCATGACGTCATTGCTTACGTCATGCTGAGGATGATTGTCGGCAGCATCAGATCGTGACACATGGCAGCAGCGCATTTTAGCGAGTCTGTTGAGATGTCGACACGTGGCAAGGCGCACGATAGCGTAGATGATGATTGTCGGCACCGTAGGATGATGACACGTGGTAGGCGCAAGTTAGCAAGTCTTCATGATGGTGACACGTGGCACGGCGCACGTTAGCAAAGTCAAACTTCTCAAATTCTGACCCGTTGACCCGGCGCACTTTAGCAAATCCGGCGCATGCTGGGCGTCGCGGCGCGCAATGCTCCAGCGTCGCGACGCGCAAGAGACGAAAATATTCCTGTTGACGCATTTTTGTCCGGTTTTGCCTCAAATTGCCTCCAGTGCTTTCCAAACTTTATTTATCTGCAAAATAACAACAAAACACATCAAAACGTTCATAAAACTCGAGAAACAATACAAAAAATTAGGTTAAATGAGTGAGAAATAGTGGTATAAATACCACTCATCACTAATCACAGTAATTCCTCCTTTCTTTGGTACACACTACATAGGACTCACCCAACTGCTGTCTGAGATGGGGTAAATTATGCCAGCATTTAACCATTTGATGATTTCTTTCTTCACGATTTCCTTCATGATTGGATTAAGTCTCCGTTGATGTTCCACTGTGGGTTTGTACTCATCATTCATCAAGATTTTGTGCATGCAAAATGATGGACTAATGCCTCGAATGTCTACTATAGTCCAGCCAATGGCTTTCTTGTGCTCTCGTAACACTCTCAGCAACTTTTCTTCCTTCTCCAATGTTAGTGAAGAAGAAATAATAATAGGTAATTCAGAAGAGTTTCCGAGAAATGCATACTTGAGATGGCTCGGAAGTAACTTCAGCTCCAACTGTGGTGGTTCTTCAATCGAAGGCTTGATTCGATCTTTCTTTGGCAGTTCCAAACTTTCAATTGGTGGTGTTGCTTTGAATCGGAATGGTTTGTCAAGGTACTTGATACATTCCAGGATTTTAGCATCTAGCTCACTGTCAGTCATGTTGGTGATGCAAGCTTCAAGTGTAACTGTGGGATTTGGCCCAGTATTTTGAACGATACTTTCAACAACATCAACTCTGAAGCATTCTTCTTCCTTTTCATCACTCGAGAATTTCATGGCTTTAAAAACATTAAAGGTATTTCTTTGTCAGTTCTCATTTTTCACATCAATCACAGTTTTACCTGTAGCCGATAATGGTCTCCCAAGAATGATAGGTATTTCTTTGTCTTCTTCCATGTCAAGGATGATGATATCTGCTGGGAGAATTAGTTTGTCTATTTTCACCAGCACATCTTCAACAACACCTCTTGGAAATGCGAGTGTTCGGTCAGCAAGTTGCAATGAAACTGAGGTAGGCATTGCTTCTCCAATCTGTAGTTTCCTGTAAATAGAAAAATGCATCAAGTTAACACTGGCTCCTAAATCACATAAAGCCTTACCGATGTAATTTTCTCCAATGGTACATGGAACTGTGAAACTGCCAGGATCTTTCAACTTCGAGGGAAGTTTCCTCTGAATAATGGCGCTGCATTCTTCTATTAATGCTACTGTTTCATAGTCTCCCAATCTTCATTTTCGTGAAAGAATGTCTTTCATGAATTTGACATAACTGGGTTTTCTTCCAAGGCTTCTGCAAATGGGATGTTGATGTGTAGATTTTTAAAAACCTTCAGGAATCGAGCAAACTGCTTGTCCAGTTTGTTTTTCTGAAGACGCTGAGGAAAAAGTGGAGGTGGATTGATCTGTTCTTTTTCCTTTGCCTCTTTTTCCTCCATCTGTTTCTCAGCTTCTTTTGGAACTTTTATTGGGACATCTTGATTCCAACATCTTTGTTGATTTCAGTAACGCTTTTCAAAGTAATGGCTTGACATTGCTCATTTCCTCGGTTCCTTGGATTGGGTTATGTGTTGCTGGGAAGATTACCTAGTGGTCTGTAACTCTGAGCATTGGCCAGTTGTCCGATTTGATTCTCCAGTGCTTTGATGGATGCTGATTGGCTCTGAAAGATAGCATCGTACTTTTTTAACTGAGTCAAAACTTATGCTATTCCTGGTTCATTTGCCTGCTCCTGGCCTTTGTTCTGTTGCTGGAATCCAGGTGGTGGATAGTTCCGCTGTTGGCCTGAATTGCTGCTCCATGAAAAATTAGGAGGATTCCTCCACCCTGGGTTGTAGGTGTTGGAATATGGATTGTTCCCCTGTCTGTTGAAATTTTTGACAAAATTCACCGTTTCTTCAAGTTGGTTTGACTCTAGTATTCCTCCATTTGGTGAACTTGTGGATCAAGTGGTAAGAGTCTCCATAAATTTGCATATCTGATCTAGCTTGGTGTTGACTGCTGTATTGGCTCCACTTTCATAAATTCATGCAATTCTTTGGATCATGCTCATTTCTGTTGGCCACAAAGAATTGTTGTTGGCCATTTCTTCGATTAGTTCCCAGGCTTGATCTTCTCCTTTTGCCATTAAAGCTCCTCCAGCAGCAGCATCTATTGTGGTTCTCATTATTCCAGAAAGTCCATTATAGAAAGTTTGGACTTGAAGCCATTTTGGAATCTCATGGTGAGGACATTTCTGGAGTAAATCTTTATACCTTTCCCAAGCTTTGTAGAGAGTTTCAGAATCTTATTGTACAAAGGATGTGATGTAATTCCTCAGCTTTTTGGTTCTAGCTGGTGGAAAATACTTTGCAAGAAATTTGATGGCTAAAGTGTTCCAAGTTGTGATAGAACCTGCTGGTAGTGAATGTAGCCAAGCTTTAGCTCTGTCCTTCAAGGAGTATGGGAAAACACGCAGTCTCATTGCTTCTTCAGCTTCTCGGTTGTAATTGAAAGTGCCACAAAC
The DNA here is from genome assembly GCA_019454045.1 of Zanthoxylum bungeanum. Classification (NCBI taxonomy): domain Eukaryota; kingdom Viridiplantae; phylum Streptophyta; class Magnoliopsida; order Sapindales; family Rutaceae; genus Zanthoxylum; species Zanthoxylum bungeanum. Next base: position 30,203 of record SKCR01048934.1, read on the forward strand.
TTCCAGGAAGTTGCTGATGTGGGCATTAGGATATTCAGTTGCACTCCCCCCAAACTGAACTGACTGCTGAATCAATTAAATGCATGTTTTGATGTCACCCGCATGGGAGTACAATGCAAGAAATGAGTCTGTCAATCACCGGAATGGTTCTATCTCGTCTCATGAAGTTTCTGAGAACCTGAAACACAAGAAAACAAAAACAATAAGTAAAAAGAAATTAGATACAAGTAAAGGTATCTAACCCCTAAACTAATAGTAAAAGATAAATAAGTCCCCGGCAACGGCGCCAAAAACTTGACCGGCGTAAACACACACGTATAACGCAAGCGCACGTATCATTCAAGTAGTATAAAAATATCGATCCCACGAGGACTTAATATCTAATCTATTAATTTTATGAGGTCAAATGATTTCTAGTATCTAACAGCTTGTTTGATTGATTTGAAATGGTGACGATTCTAAATTTAAGAACAAGTAAATAAAAATGTTCGAAAGTAGGTTTTAAGAAAATTTAATATTAAAAACTATCTAGGGTTGTGATTTCTTTGCAATATCATTTTAAAGATGAAGTGGTTATCTTATAGTTGGGTAAAATATTGATTTATTAACCTGGAACACTAAATTATGTAAAAGCCTCTTCAGATGGTCAAATACAAATATCCAGTATAACCCAATTGAACCATATGTCTATGTCAACCAAATTACCTGGATTCATTAAGATTAAGTTCCAATTATGACTACCCCCGCTCGACAGGTATATTCCTATCCTGTAAGGAAATCTATTAAAGGGTTATCTATCCTGAAGGAAGATCGTGGGCTATTGAGTCTAAGGTCTTAGACTTAAAATCCCTATGTCTAGTTCATTTTAAGTTTACCTAATCAATTTTATTAATGGCCAGTTAATTAAAAAGCATTAAGATTAAGACTCAATAAATAAATCTTTATATTACCCGAACTATAATCAAACCCCTTATAAATCGGTGATAATAGAATTCATCACAACCCTAGATAACTTATTTAGTTACAACACATAACTAGGGCTGGTAAAAACTTGAAAATAAAAGACATGAAGTAAAAATGCGGTAAAGTAAATACTGAAAAGTAAATAAAAATAAAATAAAATGCTAAGGTAAAAGGAATTACTTTTACTACTACTAATTTAGATATCTCCCATAAAATAATATATAAACTTGTGATAATATTACCAACCGACCAATCTGGCGGTATCCTGATTAAGTCAAATTAAGTCCAACCAGCCATTAAGGCGGTAATATTTGTCCATAAACCAGCCATAAAGGCGGAACCAAAATTAAATTACCAACCGACCAATCTGGCGGTATCCTTGATTAGTCAGGTTTAAACCAGATTAAAATTAAATTACCAACCGACCAATATAGCGGTATCCTTTTTAAGTCAAATTTTAAATAGTGAATATATTATTTTTAAGGGAGATTAATCTAAATAGAAATAGTAAAAGAATTACCTTTCACCCTAGCTGGGGAAGTTACCTCCTCATGGTGAATAGTAAAAACTGTAAAAAGTAAAGAAAGTAAATTACTATTATTACAAAAAGTACTTAAAATTATTACAAAACTAAAAACTAAAAATTAAAAGAAACTTAGAGAGAGAAGAACTCCCTATTTACATAAAAGAAATGGGAGAGAATGGTAAAACAAAATCTGAAATCTCGAGCTGAATTTATAGGCCTCGGTGGGGTTCTAGCGTCGCGACGCCAAGGCCTTTGGCGTCGCTACACCAGCTGCAGTTGGCGTGGCATGCTCTGGTTTTGACACGTGGCAATTCGGATAAGAAGATAAGGCGACACGTGGCGAGGCGGCTAAGAGCTCAATTATTATGCTGACGTGGCGCTGATGTGGCAAGAGGGCTGAGATCAATTGTCGGCACCGTAGGATTGCGACACGTGGCGACACGTGTCATGCTGTGATTGGCTGATGATGACATGGCATGTTGACTCGGTTAGCCTGCTGACGTGGATGATGACGTGGCAAGACGTGTGGAAGAGTTGACTCGTTGACTGGATGACGTGGCGACACGTAGGATGACACGTAGCACACGTGGAAATAGTAATTGTCGGCACCGTAGGATGATGACACGTGGCAAGGCGCACGTTAGCAGATCTGCTGTGATGGTGACACGTGGCACGACGCATGTTAGCAAAGTCAAATTCTCAAATTCTGACCCGTTGACCCGGTGCACGTTAGCAGCTCTGGTGCACGTTAGGCGTCGCGACGCCAAAGGCTTACGCGTCGCGACGCGCCAAAATTACCGAAATGCCATTTTTCCAATTTTCACTGTTTTGGTCCAAATCACCTCCAGAATGTCCTGAAACTTTATTTATCTACAAAATAACACAAAACACATCAAAATATTCACAAGACTCAAGAAACTATACAAAATATTAGGTTAAATGAGTGGGAAATAGTGATATAAATACCACTCATCAGTGATCGAGGTTGAGGCCATGATACTTTGTACTTACAGGTATATGACGTATGCCATACTTGAAAGTTTGGGCTTCTAGAAGGCTGATGTGACAAGATTTGTTCAACGACTCTCATTGGGAAGAGACTCAGACAAACGAAACACTCCCAAAGCAGGTGAATTGCAGGCTATCACGTCTACAGAGCGTGTAGCAGTAGCCAAAATATTGGAATGATCTACTGACAGTGGGTGGTAGAGTCAGATGTCAGAGCGACTATTTGTTGAGTGGTTGAGGAAAAATGTATGAGACGATAGTGACAGGGTGACATGAGCTGATGTCATGGGTTGGTGGAACAATGGATTCAGGGGCCTATATAAAGGGTTTGAAGCCACAAATTTAAAGTTTAGCAATTTTCATATTTCACTTCTTATAAAAAGCTTCGTCAATTATTTTTATTAGTTGGATTAATATATTATTATTTTTCTTGTAACAGTTAGATTGTACCCATACATCGTTAATCGAATAGTTGGACTATTACGGTTAAGATGACAGAAAAGTTAAGCATTAGGGATATTGTCATGTGCGACAACGTTTTTAATGGCATAAACTTTCAGGACTGGGATATGAATCTCAGAATTATTATGGGATCCGAGAAGTTACTCTACACTTTAGAGTGACCTCTTGGGCCTAAGCCCCGACCTGATCAGTTGCTTGAGCTAGAGCTTTGGAAGACTCAGAGCGATGACAATATGACTGCTCAATCTGTAATGCTTGCCGCTATGACTCCATAATTCCGTCGTCAAAACAAGGGGTTGGATCCCTATGAGATGATAGCGAAGTTGCATGATCTTCACCAATCTAACCTTAGATCGCAAAGATATAAGTTCCAGAAGAAGCTCTTCCACGCTCGAATCTCAGAGGGTATGTTTGTCGAGCACCATGTGTCACAGATGATTGCTGACATTGAGCATCTCGGACAGATGGGCGTAGTCTTCGAGGCTGAGACTTCAGTAGATTTGATCCTACAGTCTCTCCCCGACACTTGGAGTGGGTTCATCATGAACTACAACATGTTGAACCAAGACCAAACTCTTGAAGAGTTGATGTCCACTCTGCGTGAAGCAGAAAATGAGCTCCTTAAGGGCAAGAAGCGCAAGACGCACTTTGCTTCAACATCTCAGACTCCGAGGGCTTGGCCCAAGGCGACTGGAGGTGTTAAGAAGAAGAATCATAAGAAGAAGGGCAAGGCCAAATCTTCAAAGGGTTATGGGAAACCTAAGGAAAAATCCTAAGATATTTGTCTCCAGTGTGGCAAGCGGGGTCACTGGAAGCGTGACTGCCGCGAGTACAAGGCACACATGAAGGAAATCAAAGCGGGCAAGGCATCGGCTTCAGGTATGTTTGTTATAGAAATAAACATGTCTACTACTAGTTTTAAAAATTGGATTTTTGATTCTGGTTGTGGAACTCATATATGTACTGATGTGCAGGATCTACAGATTAGTAGGAGACTGGCCTCAGGAGAGATTGACCTCCGCGTTGGAAATGGGACACAGGTCGCTGTTTTGGCCGTTGGCACTTTTGTTTTGGAACTTCCCTCGGGGCATGTACTTAAACTTACAGACTGTTATTATGTACCTAGTTTGACTAGGAATATTATTTATGTATCTATGTTAGCCCAATGTGGGTACACTTTTGTATTTAGAAAGATTGGGTGTTTTATGTATAAAAATGATATGGAAATTTGCACTGCTGATGTAAATAATGGTTTATATATTTTGAATATGAATCAATCTCAAACATATAATGTAACAAACAAAAGGCTTAAAGTAAGTAACAAAGATGAAACTTATATGTGGCATTGTCGTCTGGGACACATAAACAAGACGCATATATCCACACTTTCGAAGAGTAGGTACTTGGACGGATTTGATCCAAATTCATATGACGTCTGTGAATCTTGTTTAGTAGGTAAGATGCCTAATTCACCTTTTAGCGGTAAATGAGTACGTGCCACCGAGCTGTTAGCCCTCGTTGATAGTGACGTATGTGGGCCCATGTCTAGCCAGACTAGAGGTGGATATGAATACTTCGTAACCTTTACGGATGATGCATCGGGTTATGGTTATGTGTATCTTATGAGACACAAGTCGGAAACCTTTGAGAAATTCAAAGAGTTTTGACACGAAGTAGAAAAACAGACCGAAAAAAGTATTAAGACATTACGGTCGAACCGTGATGGCGAATACTTAAGCAACGAGTTTCTTGATTACTTGAAAGAATATGGTATTCTTTCACAGTGGACTCTTCCAGGAACACTGTAATTAAATGGTGTGTCCGAACGGAGAAACCGAACTTTGTTAGACATGGTAAGGTATATGATGAGTTGCACACAGCTACCTATTTCCTTCTGGGGATATGCATTGAACAGTGCAATACTTATTTTGAATAAGGTTCTGTCAAAGTCTGTTTAATAGACTCCGTATGAAATATGGACAGGAAAGAAACCATGTTTCTCATTCCTGAAGATTTGGGGTTGCTGGGCATACGTCAAACGTTTGGAATGTACCAAACTTGAACCCAAATCGGATAAATGCCTATTTGTAGGATATCCTAGGGAAACCAAAGGATATTACTTCTATCACCCACAAGAGAACAAAGTATTTGTTACTTTACATGTGGTTTTTCTTGAGAAGAAATTCCTAAATGCAGTGATAAGTGGGAGGAAAGTAGAACTCGATGAAAATCGGAGTGATACTGTTCCTAGCACAGAGTCCTTAACGGAACATAAACAGTCCATCAGGGATGTGACTGTACCATAATCTTCGAATACACAAGGACCGCGTAGGTCGGAGAGAGTCAGAAAACAACCTGAGAGGTATGGGTTTCTGATCTCACCTCATGTGGATATTAATCTTATTGAGGAAGATGAGCCGGCTACGTATGAGGAAGTGATACAAGGTATCGACTCCGGTTTATGGCAAGATTCCATGAATTCCAAAATGGATTCCATGTACACCAACTAAGTTTGGACACTAGTTGATGCACCAGAAGGCGTAAGGCCTATTGGTTGCAAATGGGTCTTCAAGAATAAGACTGACATGGATGGAAACGTACAAATGTACAAAGCTAGGCTTGTAGTGAAAGGGTATCGTCAACGACATGGTGTCGATTACGACGAAAATTTTTCACCCGTTGCCATGATTAAATCCATTCGGATAATGCTTGCTATAGCTGGATATTTTGACTACGAGATATGGTAGATGGACGTCAAAACCGCTTTCCTTAACGAAAACCTTTTGGAGGATGTTTATATGCAACAGCCTGACGGTTTTGTCGTACTTAGACTTGCAAACAAGGTTTGTAAGTTAAATCGATCCATTTATGGATTGAAACAAGCATCACGTTCTTGGAACCAACGTTTTGATGAGATCATAAAAGAATATGATTTCGTTTAAAATGAGGATGATCCTTGTGTATATAAGAAGGTTAGTGGGAGCGAACTGACATTCATTGTCCTTTATGTTGATGATGTATTGCTTATTGGCAATGACATTCCCATGTTAAAATCGGTGAAAGTTTGGCTTTCATTAAAATTCTCCATGAAGGATCTGGGAGAAGCAGCCTTTATTCTAGGAATAAATATCTACTGAGATAGATCTAGAAAGCTGCTTGGACTCTCCCAGAGCACGTACATTGACAAAATGTTGAAGAGATTCAACATGGATCAGTCCAAGAGGGGACTATTGCCAGTGTCACATGGTGTCACTCTATCTAAGGACATGTGTCCTAAGACTCAAGATGAGAGAGACAACATGAGTCAGATACTGTTCGCCTCGGCAGTCGGATCGATCATGTATGCCATGATATATACGTGACCTGATGTCTCGTATGCTTTGAGCATATGTAGTCGCTATCAGGCTGATCCAGGTGATGGTCACTGGATGGCGGTTAAGAATATCCTTAAGTATCTTAGAAGAACTAAGGATGCTTTTTTAATCTATGGAGATAGAGAACTTGAGGTAACTTGGTATACCGATGAAAGTTTCCAAACCGATAAAGACGACTGTAAGTCACAATCCGGGTACATATTTTGTTTGAATAACGGAGCAGTAAGCTGGAAATCTTCCAAGCAATAGACTGTTACCGATTCAACAACAGAAGCAGAGTACATTGCTGCAGCTGAAGCAGCGAAAAAGGTAGTTTGGATCCGTAAATTCCTAATTGGATTAGGAGTAGTTCCATTAGCAGCTGAGCCCATTCCATTGTATTTTGACAATAATGGGGCTATAGCACAGGCTAAGGAACCGCGGTCTCATCAACGATCCAAGCATGTTCTTCGATGTTTCCATCTGATTCGTGAGATCATATATCGTGGCGATGTGAAGATCGAAAAGGTCGCATCAGAGGACAACATTGCAGATCCGCCGACGAAAGCTATTCCTCAGCAAAGGTTTGAGCGACATGTACATAGTTCAGGTATTAGATGCTTGAGTGACTGGCTATAGGCCAAGTGGGAGATTTTTAGACAATTATGACCCATAGCGTCATTATTTGTAAAAGACATTGTGTTTTTGTACAAATTAATTATGTAGCAATGGAAATTGCATTTTATCATTTTGTAATTTGATTACTTATATATATAAATGATAAAAGTCCTTATGATTAGTTCCGAATTATAAGATATGAGACATTATCAATCCATAACGGTTTAATCATTAAATATCCCTAGTCATAGTATTATCGAGATTGGACATTGATAATGCGGAATAGACTAGTATTGCACTTGTGCGTGTTATGGAAGCGTAACGGCATAGTTCTCATATATTTAAGTATTGGATAATTATGCAAGTGTGATAGGAGGTTGTGTTTACCGATAGTACGGAAACAGCTTTGCTTTGGATAGACCCCGCAGAATCCCATTGGTAGTATCACTATGTGTCTATGGGAATCCGCTTCAGGGCAGGTGTATTTGGTCTAAACCTGAGACTTGCTGTTGGGTTTCTATTAGGTCCCAAGGATCAATTCAAGCAATGAAACATGTGCGAATACAACAATGAAATATGGCGGAATCATACTCACATTGATCGGTTGTGCGATGCGACGAACACAAAATCCTTTTTCTCCTCCTAGAAGCTCTCGACATTCTCCCCTTTTGTGCTCCTCTATTTTCGGTCCAAGCTCCAAGCTTTCAAATGGTGATTCCATGCTCACAAGTTGGTTTCCCTATCACCTTCGCAAGATCCCGAATGTGTGCTAGCACTTGGTAATTTTTCTCACAAAAATCACCATCTTGCTTCTCCTTGCTAACGGTTTTGGAGAACCAAAAAGGAGAAAAATGGCCTCTTGGCCGAGAGATGTAGAAGGAGAGTCATTTTGGTTTGTGTATCTAATACACTTAAAATGAATTTCAAAAATCCATTTACAAAAAATTTGGTAGAAGGCTTTAAAGCCTTCAACCACCACCATCAATCACTCATGACATGTTTTCAAATCACTCAAAGTCACTAGACATCACATCAATCAAAGTGACTAATGATTTGACGCTTGATGTGACTTGTGGGCCGCACTTGAATTCGAAATGCGAGTGCGCCCGCAAACAATCCCGGGCTCGGGTTCGCTAATTCCAAATTAACGATTTTTTCGTTGCGACGTAATTAAATAATTATGCCTAGCAAAATTACTATTCACGTCACTAACGAATTAATTCTAAATTAACTCGTTCGCCCGAATTAAAATCTAATTTTAATTCCGCGTCGAAATCCAATTTCGTATAATATATCGAATATATTATTTTATCGATTAATTCCAAATTAATCGTTCTCTCTCTTTAAATGATATTTTATCCCAAATAAAATATCTCCGTAATTAATCCCAGATTAATTTTCTCTCTCTTATCTAATTAATCCCAGATTAGTAAAGTGCGAGTCATACGTCATCGGTGAATCTTTGGGAAGCGACCCATGAGATCCCCGGATATGTTGGCAGTAAATCCGGTCGTCGGACTATCCGAACACGTACGTACCTAGTACTATGTTTTTACCGATTTACAAGACATGGTTGGCTTCTAGCAAAGCACCGTGCCTACCCAATTCTGTAAAAATATTCTTACTGGAATATGTGATCTATATCAGGTGTAGTATACGTAGTATTGCGTATTTCGATCCAGTATCGGATGTCACGTGCAAGGCCTGGGGCTGGAATCGTGTCTGCCCCGTACAAAGCACATATCGGATCTCTGGTAACTAGTCTCTGTAATCGGATAATCATGACCTAGTCATATTATCCCAATGACTGCAGTACATAAGAACACCAGTTCTGTATCCTACGTGATCATCATCTCCACTATGACTGAAGTGATACTTCCGTCTTGACATCACACCCAATACACTACGATTCTCAATATATCCAGAAGAGGCGTACACAGAACCTGTTAAAGCCGTGGACGACCAAAACCAAAGTATATTGATTGTCGCAAGTATTAGCGGTGCAAGTCTCAGGTTAAGACCAAATACACCTACCCTGATTCGGACTTCCATAGACATATAGTCATACTACCAATGGAATTCCGAGGGGTCTATCCAGAGCGAAGCTGTTTCCGTACCATCGGTAAACACAACCTCCTATTATACTTACATAAGTATCCTATACCCAAATATATGAGAACTATGCTGTTATGCTCCCACAACGCGCACAAGTGTAATACTAGTCTATTACGCATTATCGATGTCCAATATCGATAATACTACGACTAGGGATATTTAAGGATTAAACCTTTGTGGATTGATACTGTCTCATATCATCTCAATCCGGAACTAATCATAAGGACCTTCTATCATTTATACATCTTGGTAATCTAATTACAAATGATAAAAGAGCAATTTCCTTTGTCACATAGTTAATTTGTACAACAACACCATGATCTGTACAAATAGTGATGCTATGGGCCATAATCGTCCAACAATCTCCCACTTGGCCTATAGCCAATCACTCAAGTGTCCTACACCCGAACTATGTACGGTTCGCTCAAATTTCTGCTGAGAAAAAGCTTTCTTCAGCAGATTTGCATGATTATCATCGGATGCGATTTATTCGATCATCACATTGCCACGATGTATGATCCGAACGAATCAGAAGAATAGTGAAGTATTTATCTGGATCGTTGATGAGACCATTAATTCTTTAGCCTGTGCTGTAGCCTAGCTCAGCTGCTAACATAACTACTCCTAATCTGATTAGGATTATTATCGATCCAGAAGGCTTCTATTGTTGCCTCAGCTGCAGTAATATTCCGCATTTGTTGTTTATACGGTAACAGTATCTTGCTTGGAAGATTTCCAGCTCACTGTTCCGTTATTCAAACTGCATAGTACCATTCTTACGACTTATAGTCGTTTTTTTCGGTTAGGAAACTTGCAACGGTGAACCCAGTCATTTCAAGTTCTCCATCTCCACAGTATAAGACAACATCTTTAGTTCCTCTAAGATACTCAAGGATGTTCTCAACATCAATCCAGTGCCTATTACTTGGATTGGCCCTATTGTGACTCCATATGCTCAAAGCATATGAGACACCAGGTCGCGTACATTTATTTCAATGTACGAGTTCTCGGAGAGTATTAACAACTTTAAATCTATCCCAGTAGATCTTTATTCCTAGAATAAAGGTTGTCTCTCCCAAGAATTCTACGGATAATTTTTCATGAAAGCCAAGCTTTCACCGATTTTATTATGGGAATATCATTTCCAAGAAATGACATATCATCATTTTTAGGACATTCACTGTCAGTGCACTCCCACTAACCTCCTTATATACACAAGAATCATTTTCGTTTTGAATTAAATCATATACCGTTATGATTACATCAAAACGATAATTCCAAGAACACTATGCTTGCTTCAATCCATCCATGGTTTGCTTGTTTTAGTACGACAAAACCGTCAGGATGTTGTAAACATCCTCCAAAAGGTTTCCATATAAGGAAAATGATTTTGACGTTCAGCTGCCATATTTCATGAATGAAACATGCAGCATCAGCAAGCATGTATATCAAATGGATTTAACCATGGCAACAAGTAAAAGGTTTTGTCGTAATCGACACAATGTTGATAACGATACCTTTTTGCTACAAGCCTAGCTTTGTACGTTGGTATGTTGCCTTCCATGTATGTCTTCCTTGAAGACTTATATAGTACCATTAGGCACAATGCCTTCCGGTACAACAACTAGTATCCAAACTTAGTTGGTATACATGGAATCCATTTCGGAGTGTATGGCACTTTGCCATAATAGGGAGTCGATACCTTGTATCACTTCCTCCTACGTAGTCAGTTCGTATTCCTCCATAAGATTGACATCTTTATGAGGTGAGATCAGAAACCCATACCTCCCAGGTTGTTTTCTGACTCTCTCCGACTTACGTGGTTATTGTGTATTCGAAGATTATTGGTATAGTTTCATCCTTGATGAACTATTTGTGTTCCATTAAGGAATCGGTGCCTGGAACAGTATTACTCCGATTTTCATCAAGTTTTACTTTCCTCCCACTTACCACTGCATTTATGTATTCCTCTTAAGAAAACCACATGGCGAGCAACAATTATATTGTTCTCTTGTGAGTTGTATAAGTACTATACTTTGGTTTCCCTAGGATAACCCACAATTAGGCACTTATCCAATTTGGGTTTTAGTTTGGTATCATCCAAACATATGCCCAGCATTCCCAAATCTTCAAGAATGAGAAAATCCATTTTCTTTCCTGTTCATATCTAATATGAAGTATGTCAAACAGATTTTTATGGAACCTTATTCAAAATAAGTTTTGCAATGTTTATGCATATCCGTTGAAGGAAATTGTAGCTCAGAGCGACTCATGATTTACCTTATCATGTCCAACAAAATTTGGTTTCTCCGTTCGGACACACCGTCAAACTGATGTGTTCCGGGAGGAGTCCTCATTGAAAGAATACTATACTCTTTCATGTATATGAGAAACTTATTGCTTAAGTATTTTTCATCATGGTCTAACCGTGACGGTTTAATACTTTAGCCAATTTGTTTGTCTACTTCGTGTCGAAACACTTTGAATTAATCAAAAGTTTTCGATCCATATTTCACAAGAATCACATGACCATAACACGATGCCACATCAGTAAAGGTCACGAAATATTAATATCCACCTCTAGCCTAGCTAGATATGGGCCCATTTACGTCACTATGAACGAGGGCTAACAGATCGGTGGCACTTGCACTTTTACCAAGCAAAAGGCGTTTTAGGCACTTTGCCCAATAAACTATATTCGTAGACATTATTTGAATAGAATCAAATTCATCCTAGTATCCACTCTTCGAAAGTGTGGATATATGAGTCTTGTTTAATTGTGTCACAGACAACAATGCCATAAATAAGTCTCAACTGATTAATTCAGTTTGAGCTATTTGTTTGTCATGTCATACGTTTGAGATTTTGTTTATATTCAAAATATAAATACTGTTATTCACATCTAATGTGTTTATCTCAATATCATCTTTATATAATAAAACACTTTAGTGTTCTAGAATATAAAGGTATACCTGCAACGGATTAAACCCTGATATAGAGATAATGTATCTAGTCAATCTAGTTACATTGTAACAGTTTCCAAATTTAAGTACACACCAAAAGGGTAGTTCCTAAACTTAGGTATCTATGGTTAAAACAACGACTATCGTCCCGTTTCCAATTCGCAGATTAATCTCAACTGAAGTCAGTATTCTGCTTGTCAGTAGATTCTGCACACCAGTACATATTTATATACCACATCCAGTATCTAAAATCCAATTTTTAATACTAGTTGCGAACATCTTTATGAAAAACATATTTGAAGTCAGAGCCTTGCCTGTTCTTCAATTCCTTCATGTCTGCCTTGTCCATACGGCAGTCACGCTTCCAGTGACCCTGTTTACCACAGTATTGGCAGACATCTTGGGATATGTCATTTATCTTCCCAGAAGATTATAATGATTTTGCCTTTGCCCCCTCTTCCACACTCCAGAAGCCTTTGGCCAAGCCTTGGCCTTCTGTAATGTTGAAGTAAGATTCGCCTTGCGCTTCTCGCCTTATTGCAAACTTTGGTTTTGTCTTCTTGAGCATAGCCATTAACTCTCCAAGAGTTTACTATTGCAATTTATTACTTCTAAGATCTAAGAATAGATCTATGAAGATTTTTCAATTTCAATATCATACTATAAGGATCTAATCCTTAGTTTTGATAAAAATTAAGGAGTCTATTTGGCAAGCTTAATGGATTAAGCACTAAAGTTATCATCAATGAATATTCCAAATATCATGTTCTACTATTTGCTCAACTCCGGGCTTAGGCTTAAGATGTTATTTTATCAAATAAAGTAACTTCTTAGTTTTCAGGACTATCCTGATTCATTATTCCCAATTTGAAAATTAAAGTCGTTTAAATACATTTTTTAACCCAGGATTATGTTTTAAACTCTAATCTTTCAATTATCTTGATTCCAATAGTCCAACTATTTAATCAACGATTTGAGGTACTATTGATTATAATGAATACTATAGTCTAACTATATAATCAACTATAATTTAATTGGTTAAATTCAATTATATTGATTACTATAATCGAATTATAAAATCAACTATAAATTGAAATAGTTTGAATACAGTCCAACTGTTTAATTTAAAACAACATTAAATATTAGTCCAACTAATATATTAATCTATTTGACGAAATATTTGAAATGAGCGCGTATGGAAAGTATCTAAACGAATATTGCAAATTTAATACTTGCCTCCCACTATTTTTCAGCGAACCTTTAACCCTCTGTTGAGTACTCGGGAAACCTTGTTTGGCCAACAAATTGTATAATAATTAACTAGGTAGATCTCTAAGATGAATTGGATCCCATCCAATTCCTAGATCCAGTAGGTGGACATCCAAGTCTGAAACATATATCTTATATATGCCAATATATCCAATATATTCCCTAGCATTTTTCCTCTGCATCAATTAAGCCTTGGCTTTGGCACAACAAACTTAATGATCCCAATTAAGCGGAATCCATTGACTTTGGAAAGCTTCGTAATCAATGTCGATGGACAAGAAGTGATCTTGACATTGGCCAACAAATCACAACTTGGACAAGACACCGATATGGAACAAAGCCTTCATGATTCAAACACATCCGCGACGGACAAAGGTCTTGACTTTGGCCAACAAACCAATGCCAGTCTTGGATCTTGAGTAAGAATCACTCAATGAAAGGAAAAACGCTTAATATGTTTTGAGGATTTTTTCACGTAATTGGCAACCAATTAATTATCTTTGTTAAGGTCTCATCATCATACACCCTTAAACATGCATTCTAAACACATAATAAGGCGCGCATAAATAAATATAATAATGATATGCGGATGAATACTTAACACATTGTTCCTAGAACAAATCTCTCCATTTCCTCTCCTCCGCTAGCACAAGTATTACTTCTACCCAATTACATGACACTTCTAAAGAAACCTCATTTACATTGAGGGGAATAGGTAAGAAGAGAAATACAATGAGAAATGAGGTAATAGGCTGGACAAGCAGGTCCAATTAATAAATTATAAATTTATTACAACAATTTCCAAAATTGTCCTCACCCATCTAATATCCATCCGATATACATTATTCATACATCGCATCCATGTATTCACACAAGCATGTTATCAATCAATCTAATCCAATTAATTAATCTGAATATTAATGACCATCCAATGTTCAAACAACGATTTGATTTTGCGCGAGTCAAACTCGTTTTGCGAATAAGTACTCAAAGTACGAATTCTTGAATTATATTAAACTACAACATTAAATCCAATTCAATTTGTATTTAATACTAATTCTTTATTTAATTCTAAATTGAATATTACACTTTATTAATGAACCTTTACTACTTAGATTCTAAATCTAATCGTTACGGGTCTCAAAGCCCGATTAACATCCAATGTCAATTTAATTTAAAGTCCAATGGGCTTTTAATTAATTTCTTAAGGCATGGACTTTTGGTCAATATGGGTCAAACCCAAATACCAAAGCCCATTTAAGGAATCACCCTTATTTGCCAAGAAACCAATTTAGGCCCATTAGGCCCAATTAAATTAAAGGTCCATTAGTCATATTTGGACTTTATGGAAATCGTTTTGGGCCCAATTGGATCCAACCAATTAGCCTAAACCAAACTTGGCCCAACCAAGCCCATTAAGCCCAATAACAACTTTAAAAGCCCAGTTCCAAATTTAATCCCAATTAATTTAATTTCAAAATTCCAAATTTCATAATTAAATTAACCAAAGTGTATGCCATAATTAATTAACCAAATTAACATTTCCAAAATACTAATTCACTCAATTAATTATGCTCATTATCATCAACATATGTCCAACACATTTGAATCAAAAAATCAACTCATTTTACATGCTTATAGTCTCGGCATTTTAGGGGTTTTTATGTCCGATTCGGTTTCAATCCAATTAAATCCACAATCAACATTACCCAATGTTTTCCAACTCATCCAATGATCAAAAAAAAAAAATTACCATGACATTAGGGCATCACTAGTTTCGGCCAAGCCAACTAATTGGGGAAAAATTGATCCAATCAATATTTCACAAAATTGATTATGCACAACTCAAAGTTAACATAATATAAGCATATTCCAACAATCAATTTCATCAAAACATGCTCAAATTCAATTTACCCAATTTTACCCTAATGAAGTTTCATGCTCAAAATGGATCAAGATACCAGTGTTGGGTTTCTATTAGGTCCCAAGGATCAATTCAATCATTGAAACATGTGCGAATACAACAGTGAAATATGGCAGAATCATACTCACATTGATCGGTTGTGCAATGCGATGAACACAAAATCCTTTTTCTCCTCCTAGAAGCTCTCGACATTCTCCCCATTTTGTGCTCCAAGCTTTCGAATCTAAATTAACTCGTTCGCACGAATTAAAATATAATATTAATTCCACGTCGAAATCTAATTTCGTATAATATATCGAATATATTATTTTATCGATTAATTCCAAATTAATCGCTCGCTCTCTCTTTAAATGATATTTTATCCCAGCTAAAATATCTCCGAAATTAATCCCAGATTAATTTTCTCTCTCTTATCTAATTAATCGCAGATTAATAAAGTGCGAGTCATACGTCATCGGTGAATCTTCAGGAATTGACCCATGAGATCCCCGTATATGTTGGCAGTAAATCTAGTATTCGGACTATCCGAACACGTACGTACCTAGTACTACGTTTTTACCGATTTACAAGACATGGTTGGCTTCTAGCAAAGCACCGTCCCTACCCAATTCCCCAGAAATATTCTTACTGGAATATATGATCTATATCAGGCGTAGTATACATAGTATTGCGTATTTCGATCCAGTATCGGATGTCACGTGCAAGGCCTAGGGCTGGAACCGTGTCTGCCCCGTACGAAGCACATATCGGATCTCTGGTAACTAGTCTCTATAATCGGATAATCATGACCTAGTCATATTATCCCGATGACTGCAGTACATAAGAGCACCAGTTCTGTATCCTATATGATCATCATCTCCACTATGACTGGAGTGATACTTCCGTCTTGACATCACACCCAATACCTACGATTCTCAATATACCCAGAAGAGGCGTATGTTAGACAGTTATGACCCATAGCGTCACTATTTTGTAAATGATATTGTATTATTGTACAAAATTAACTATGTAGTAATGAAATTGCCTTTTACCGTTTTGTAATTTATTTACTTTGATATATAAATGGTAAAAGTCCCTATGATTAGTTCCGGATTGTGATGATATGAGACGGTATCAATCCATAAAGGTTTAATCATAAATATCCCTAGTCGTAGTATTATCGAGATTGGACATCGATAATGCGGAATAGACTAGTACTGCACTTGTGCATGTTGTGAGGGCACAACGGCATAGTTCTCATATATTTAAGTATTGGATACTTATGCAAGTGCGGTAGGAGGTTGTGTTTTACCGATGGTACGGAAAACAGCTTCGCTCTGGATAACCGACCTCGCGGAATCCCATTGGTAGTATGTCTGCGTGTCTATGGGAGTCCGCTTCAGGGTAGGTGCATATGATCTTAACCTGAGACTTGCATCGCTAGTACTTACGACAATCGGTAAATTTTAGTTTTGGTGGTCCAGGGCTTTAACGGGTTCTGTGTACACCTCTTCTGGATTTATCGAGAATCGTAGTGTATTGGGTGTGATGTCAAGATGGAGTATCACTTCAGACATATGGAGATGATGATCGCGAGGGATACAGAACTAGTACTCTATATGGTTTGCAACCATCGGGATAATATGACTAGGTCAGGATTATCTGATTCAAGAGACTGGTTGCTTGATGTCCGATATGTGTATCGTACGGGGCAGACACATCTCCAGCCCCAGGCCTTACATGTGATCATCCGATACTGGTTCGATATACACTATACTACGGTATACTACGCCTGTTATAGATCTTATATTCCAATAAGAATATTTCTGGAGAATTGGGTAGGCATGGCGTTTTGCTAGAGGCTAACTTTGTCTTGTAAATCGGTAAAAACGTAGTACTTGGTACGTACGTATTCAGATAATCTGACGGCCGTATTTACTGCCAACATATCCAGAGATCTCTTGGGTCGCTTCCCGAAGATTCACCAATGACGTATGATTCAAACTCGATTAATCTTGGATTAATTACGGAGAGACTTTATCTTGGATAAAGTACTATACATAGAGAGAGAACGATTAATTTGGAATTAATCGTAAAATTATTATATTCGATATAATAATCGAAATTCGATTTCGACGCGAAATTAAAATTATATTTTAATTCGGGCAAACGAGTTAATTTAGAATTAATTCGTTAGCGACGTAAATAATAATTTCGCTAGGCGCAATTATTTATTTAAATTCGATTTAATTAACGTCGCGACGTAAGTTCGATATTTCGGAAATATCGAACCCGAACGCGTGAGTGCACGTGGGCCCACTTTCATTTGGAAACGTGTGGGGCCCACATGACACATGTCATATTATGCATTATTTAATTCTAATGCATTGCATGGAGATAGTGTACAATGCACTCAATGGTTTTGCATGGAGTTTGAGTGTTTGACACTCTAAGCCATTGCATGATTTGTGTCATAAGTTTATTATTAATTTAATAAATATTATGGCATAAATATAAATTGATTTTTTGTAACAAAAATCATTCAACTCTCCTCTCTCTCACATTGCCGAAACTACATGCAGTTTTGGGCTCTCCATTTCTTCAATTTTTGTGGCAAGATTTGAAGAAGTTGTGCATTCAAAATCACAACAAAGGCTAGCACCTTCAAGGGATCATACATAGGTGATATGGGAAACTAATCCTTGATCTTGGAAGGATCAAACTCGACTTGGAGTCCCTCTTTTCTTCTTCTTGGCCGAGAGCTTCACTGCACAAGGGAGGAATTTCGCATCATCTTAGCATCCATTTTCAAGTATTGTGAGTATGATTCCGCCATACTTCAATTAATTCATTCATGTATTTATATATTTTGCTTGTTCTTGTTGATCTTGGGGATTGATTAATTTTTTCCAACAATGGTATCAGAGCTTAAAGAGCATGCAAATATATTAGGATGTTATTTGGGGAAAATTGTATGAAGCATGATTTGATGAGTTTGCTTGATTAAATATGCTTAGATGTATGTTATTTAGATTATACATCATCAATTTCATGGAAAATAAATTGGATTAATTTTTCCAACCCAAATGAGGCTGGCCGAATACATGCAAGCTATGGACTATATGATTTTTTAATTTTAAGACATTAGATGACTTGAAACAATATGGAATGATGATTTGTAACTCGATTGGATTGAAAACCAATCGGAACCATTTTAATCACCTTGGCCGAATGCTTGATGGAGGATTAGGGACTTGATTTTTTGATTAAATAATGTTGGACATATATTTAAGATAAAAATATGATTAATGGATTAATTTGATGTTTGGGGAATATTGATTTAAAGGATTAATCATGATAATACACTTTAATTATTAAGTTATAAAATTTGGAATTTTAAATTTGGTTAGTTGGGCTTAATTTTGAATTGGGCCTAAAACTATTATATTTGGACATAATGGGCTTGGTTGGGCCAAGTAGATTTGGACCATTTGGATTGGATCCAAAATGGGCCTAAATCACACCATTTAAGCCCAAATGTAATAAATGGGCTTTTATGTTTAATTGGGCCTTATGGGCTTGATATTGATTTTATGGCATATGAGGGTGATTCCTTATTGGCTTGGTAATTGGGTTTGACCCATACATTGACCAAAACCGAAGCCTAAAGAAATCAATTGAAAGCCCATCGGACTTTAATTAAACGGACATTAGATGTTAGTTGGGCTTTGAGACCCGATTGTATTAGATTTGGAATCTAAGTTATAAAAGCACAATAGAAGTGTAAATATTTAATTTAGAATTAAATAATAGATTAGTATTGAATACGACTTAAATTGGATTTAACGAGTAGTTCGATATAATTCGTGAATTCATACTATAAGTATTTATTCTCAAATTGAGTTGGACTCGCGCAAATGCAAACAATTGTTTGAACATTGTATTGTCACCTAATTAAAGACTAATTAATGGATTTGATTGGTTGTATAACATGCCTGAATGAATGAATGTGGATGTGATGTATGAATAGTGTATATCGGATGGATATTAGAAGGGAAGGGTAATTTTAGAAATTATTGTAAATTTAGAATTTATAAATTGGACCTGCGTGTCCAGCCTTCTCTTATTGTCTCTTTGTATTCTCTTCTCACCTAATTCCCCTCAATGTAAATGAGGTTTCTCTTATTGTATTATGTAATTGGGTAAGAGTAGAATAGTGCTAGCGGGGAGAGGAAGGGAGTGATTTGTTCTAGGAACAAGTTGTTGTTCATATCCATCCGTACATCGCTATTACTTTACTTTACGCGCTTTATGATGTTTTAGAAGCATGCTTAAGGGTGTATGATGATGAGACCTAACAAAGATAAATTAATGGTTGCCAATTACGTGAAAAATCCCTCAAACAATATAAGCGATTTTCCTTCCGTTGAATGATTCTTTCTCAAGATCCGAAATTGGCATTGGTTTGTTGGCCAAAGTCAAGACCTTTGGCAATTGAGGATGTGTTTGAATCATGAGAGTTTTGTTCCACATCGGTGTCCTGTCCAAGTTGTGATTGTTGGCCAAAGTCAAGATCACTTCTTGTCCATCGACATTGATTACGAAACTTTCCTCATCAATGGGTCCCGCTTAACTGGAATCATTAGGTTTGTTGTGCCAAAGCCAAGGCTTAGTTGATTCAGAGGAAATGGTTAGGAAAATGTATTGGATTCATTGACATATGTATATGTTTCAGACTTGGATGTCCACCTACCGGATCTAGGAATTGGATGGGATCCAATTGATCTTCGAGATCTACCTAGTTAAATATCATACAATTTGTTGGCCAAAGTCAAGGTTGTGTGTTATTTAACGGGATCCTAGCCCACTAGGAAATTGGATTTCCCGAGTACTCAACAGAGGGTTAGAGACTTGCAGAAAATAGTGGGAGGCTAGTATTGAATTTGCAATTATCGTTCAGATACTTAGCTTTGCGCGCTTACAAAACTTATTTCGTCAATTTTTTCACATTAGTTGGACTAATATAATGTTTTTTTTTTTTATGTAACAGTTTGACTGTACCCACATATCGTTAACTAGATAATTAGATTATCGTAGTTAAGATGGCAAACAAGGGAAATGTCCGTGACATAATCATGGGTGATAATGTGTTCAAGGGCACCAACTTCGCCGACTGGGAAATGAACCTAAGGATAGTCCTTGGGGCGGAGAGGATATTGTATATGATACAAAAACCTCTCGGGCCTAAGCCCACTGAGCCACTTGAGCTGGAGTTATGGAAAACTCACAGTGATGATTGTGACACGGCTCAGTCAATCATGCTTGCTTCAATGACTCAACACTTTCGCCGCCAGAATAGGGACTTGGATCCTTATAATATGATGGTAAGATTGCAAGATCTTCACCGCACTAATAAGCGGATGGCGAGGTACGAGTTAGTGAAGAAAATCTTTCGCTCCCGTATGACTGATGGTAGTTCTGTTGAGGTCCATGGGACTCAAATGATAGCCGATATTGATGAATTGGCTAATATGGGTATAGTCTTGGAGGCTGAGCTGTCTATAGATGTACTTCTACAGTCACTACCCGATACTTGGAAACAGATTGTCATCAACTACAAATTGATGAATTCGGATGATACTCTTGGAGAGTTATTATCGATTCTCAAGGAGTCAGAGAAAGAGCTTCTGAAAGGCA
The DNA here is from genome assembly GCA_019454045.1 of Zanthoxylum bungeanum. Lineage (NCBI taxonomy): Eukaryota > Viridiplantae > Streptophyta > Magnoliopsida > Sapindales > Rutaceae > Zanthoxylum > Zanthoxylum bungeanum. The sequence goes on from SKCR01048934.1 coordinate 51,080, forward strand.
ACAAGCGCGAGGCGCACTTTGCATCAACATCTCAAACGCCGAAAGCTGGGCTCAAGGTGTTGGATAATATGACCCATAGCGTCACTATTTTCACAGAACATTGTGTTGCTGTGGCAAATTAACTATGTAACAAGGAAATTGCACTCTCGTCATTTGTGATTAGATCACCATAGATATATAAATGAAGAGAGGTCCCTATGATTAGTTCCTGGATTGAGATGATATGAGACAGTATCAGTCCACGAAGGATTAATCATTAAATATCCCTAGCCGTAGTATTATCGAGACTGGACATCGATAATGCGGAATAGGCTAGTATTGCACTTGTGCGCGTTGTGAGGGCACAACGACATAGTTCTCATATATATAAGTATTGGATACTTATGCAAGTGCGATAGGAGGTCGTGTTTCACCGATGGTACGGGAAACAGCTTCGCTCTGGATAGACCCCTCGGAATCCCATTGGTATTATGACGATGTGTCTATGGGAGGCCGAAATCAAGGTAGGTGTGTATAGTCTTAACCTGAGACTTACATCGCTAATGCTTACGACAATCGATATACTTTAGTTGAGGTCGTCTAGGACTGTAACCGGTTCTGTGTACGCCAATGCCGGGTATATTGAGAATCGTAGTGTATTGGATGTGATGTCAAGACGGAAGTGTCACTCCAGTCATAATGGAGATGATGTCACGCAGGATACGGTATTAGTGCTCTTAAAGTGATGCGCATCCAATCGTGATATTATGACCAGGTCATGAATATCCGATTATAGAGACTAGTTACCAGACATCCGATATGTGTTTCGGACGGGGCAGACACTTATCCAGCCCCAGCCCTAGCACGTGACTATCCGATACTGGGCCGATATGCACAATACATTAGTATACTACGCTTGATACAGATCTTAATATTCTTAAATGGATATGTCCGGAGAATTAGGTAGACTTGGTGCTTTGCTAGGAGTCGACCTTGTCTCGTAAATCGGTAGAACGTAGTACTTGGTACGTACGTGATTCGGATACTCCGACGACCGTATTTACTGCCAGATTATCCGGGGATCTCATGGGTCGCTTCCCGATAATCCACCGATGACGCACAACTCGCACTCTTGAATAATCTGGGATTATACAGAAGAGAGAGAAAATTAATCTAGGATTAATAATGGAGATGTTTTATCCGGGATAAAATGTCGTCTAAAGAGAGAGAACGATTAATTCGGAATTAATCGATGTATTAATATATTCGATATATTAGACGAAATTAGATTTCGAAGCGGAATTAAAATCAGATTTTAATTCGGGCAAACGAGTTAATTTAGAATTAATTCGTTAGCGACGTAAATAATATTTCGCCAGGCGCAATTATTTATTTAAATTCGATTGAATTAACGTCGCGACGTAAGCTCGGTATTTCGGAAATATCGAACCCGAACGCGTGAGTGCACGTGGGCCCACTTTCATTTGGAAACGTGAGGGGCCCACATGACACATGTCATTCTAATGCTTTGCATGTAGATTGTGTACATTGCACTCAATGTCATTGCATGGAGTTTGAGTGTTTGACACTCTAAGCCATTGCATGTTATGTGTCATAATTTTATTATTAATTTAATGAAAATTATGGCATAAATATAAATTGATTTTTGGTAAATCATTTTAATAACTTATACACAATTCAAACTCTCTCATTCTCTCTTCTCACCTCACGCCCAAACTGAAAAATGTTACTGGTTTTGGAAGCCAAAAACCGTGAGCAAGGGAAGCCAAGAGTTGGGTTTTCATGGTGAAAACCGCAAGTGCTAGCACACTACGAGTCTTGCGAAGGTGGTAGGGAGGTTCACCCATGAGCCGGGATCCATTGGACGAAGCTCGGAGCTCCGTTTCTTCACTCAATTTTCTGTTTTTGTAGGACAGTGGACTGTTGCAGTGGTGAGATCAAGGCAGTGCGTTTTTGGGCTTGAATCGTCTCCAAATCGACATAACCGATCAATGTGAGTATTCCGCTACCTCCGTTGATGTGTTCACACATAATTTCATGTCTTGTTTGATCTTGGGACCTTAGATAATTACCAACACAAGGCAACTGGGGGTGTTAAGAAGAAAAAAAATAGAAACAAAGGCAAGGCCAAGTCAACAAAGGCTTCTGGGAAGCCAAGGGACAAGTCTCAAGATGTTTGCCTGAAATGCGGCAAGAAAGGTCACTGGAAGCATGACTGCCGCATGAACAACTGACACAAGGAGGACATACAGGCGGGCAAGGCACCGGCCTCAGGTATGTTTGTTATTGAGATAAATATGACTACTTCTAGTCTTAATAAAAATTGGATTTTTGATTCTGGCTGTGGTTCTCATATTTGTACTGATGTGCAGGATCTGCATGATAGCAGGAGACTGGCTTCGGGGGAGGTAGATCTACGAGTTGGAAATGGAACTTCTGTTGCTGTTTTGGCCGTAGGCACTTTTGTTTTGGAACTGCCCTCGGGGCATGTACTTAAACTAAATGACTGTTATTTTGTTCCTAGTTTAACTAGGAATATATTTTTCTGTATCTTTGTTAACCCAGTATGGGTACACTTTTGTATTTAAAAACACCATGTGTATTTATATAAAGATGATGCAGAAATTTGCACTGCCGATGCAAATAATGGTCTTTATATTTTGAATATAAATAAATCTCCAAAACGTAAAATAACAAACAAAAGGCTCAAAATGAGTAATCCAAAGGAAGAAACTTATTTGTGGCATTGTCGTCTGGGACACATCAACAAGACTCGCATATCCACACTTTCGAAGAGTGGGTACTTGGACGGATTTGATCCAAATTCATATGACATCTGCGAATCTTGTTTATTAGGCAAAATGCCTAAATCACCTTTTAGTGGTAAAGGTGAACGCGCCACTGAACTGTTAGCACTCGTTCATAGTGACGTTTGTGGGCCCATGTCTAGCCAGGCTAGAGGTGGATATCGATACTTCGTAACCTTTACGAATGATGCATCACGTTATGGATATGTGTATCTAATGATGCACAAGTCAGAAACTTTTGAGAAATTCAAAGAGTTTCGACACGAAGTTGAGAAACAAACAGGCAAGAGTATTAAGACATTACGGTCGGACCGTGGTGGCGAATACTTAAGTAATGAGTTTCAAGATTACTTGAAAGAATATGGTATTCTTTCACAGTGGATTCCTCCTGTAACACCACAATTAAATGGTGTGTCTGAACGGAGAAACCGTACCTTGCTTGACATGGTAAGGTCGATGATGAGTCGCACTGAGCTACCTATATCCTTCTGGGGACATGCATTAGAAAGTGCAATTCTTATTTTGAATAGGGTTCCGTCAAAGTCTGTTGAACAGACTCCGTATGAGATATGGACAGGAAAGAAACCAGGTTTCTCATTCCTGAAGATTTGGGGTTGCTGGGCATACGTCAAACGTTTGGAAGGTACCAAACTTGAACCCAAATCAGATAAATGCCTATTTGTTGGATATCCTAGGGAAACCAAAGGATATTACTTCTATTACCCACAAGAGAACAAAGTATTTGTTGCTCTACATGCAGTTTTCCTTGAGAAGGAATTCCTAAATGCAGTGTTTAGTGGGAGGAAAGTAGAACTCGATGAAAGTCGTAGTGATACTGTTCCTGGCAATGAATCGAGAACGGAACATGAACAGTCCATCCAGGATGAGACTGAACCACAATCTTCAATTACACAAGGACTACGTAGGTCGGAGAGAGTCAGGGTAATACCTGAGAGGTATGGATTTCTGATCTCACCTCATGTAGATATTAATCTTATTGAGGATACTGAACCGGCTACGTATGAGGAAGCGATACAAGGTATCGAATCCACTTTATGGCAAGAGGCCATGAAGGCCGAAATGGATTCCATGTATACCAATCAAGTTTGGACACTAGTTGATGCACCAGAAGGCGTAAAGCCTATTGGATGCAAATGGGTCTTCAAGAAGAAGACCGACATGGATGGCAATGTACAAACGTACAAAGCTAGGCTCGTAGCGAAGGGGTATCGTCAACAACTTGGAGTTGATTATGATGAAACTTTCTCACCCGTTGCCATGATTAAATCCATTCGGATAATGCTTGCGATAGCTGCATATTACGATTACGAAATATGGCAGATGGACGTTAAAACCGCTTTCCTTAACGGAAACCTATTGGAGGATGTTTATATGCAACAACCTGACGGTTTTATCGCACCAAGACTTGCAAACAAGGTTTGTAAGTTAAATCGGTCCATTTATGGACTGAAGCAAACATCGAGGTCATGGAACCAACGTTTTGATGAGGTCATAAAAGAATATGATTTCATTCAAAACGTAGATGATCCTTGTGTATATAAGAAGGTTAGTGGGAGTGCACTGACTTTTATTGACCTTTATGTCGACGATGTATTGCTTATAGGCAATGACATTCCCATGATAACGTCGGTGAAAGCTTGGCTTTCATTGAAATTCTCCATGAAAGATCTGGGAGAAGCAGCTTTCTTCTAGGAATAAAGATCTACATGGATAGATCTAGAAGGCTACTTGGACTCTCCCAGAGTACATATATTGATAAAGTGTTGAAGAGATTCAACATGGATCAGTCCAAGAGGGGACTGTTGCCAACATCACATGGCGTCTATCTATCTAGGGACATGTGTCCTAAAACACAAGATGAGAGAGACAACATGAGTCGGACTCCGTTCGCCTCGGCAGTCGGATCGATCATGTATGCCATGATATGTACACGACCTGATGTGTCCTATGCTTTGAGCATGTGTAGTCGATATCAAGCCGATCCAGGAAAGGATCACTGGATGGCGGTTAAGAGTATCCTTAGGTATCTTAAGAGAACTAAGGATGTTTTCTTAATCTATGGAGATGGAGAACTTGAGGTATCTGGGTATACCGATGCAAGTTTCCAAACCGACAGAGACGACTTCAAGTCGCAAACCGGGTACAAATTTTGCTTGAATAACGGAGCAGTGAGCTGGAAATCTTCCAAGCAAGATACTGTTGCCGATTCAACAACTGAAGCGGAGTACATTGCAGCAGCTGAAGCAGCAAAGGAGGCGGTTGGATCCGAAAATTCCTAGTTGGATTAGGAGTAGTTCCATTAGCAGCTGAGCCCGTTTTATTGTATTGTGACAATAGCGGGGCCATAGCGCAGGCTAAGGAACCAAGGTCTCATCAACGATCCAAACATGTTCTTCGACGATTCCATCTGATTCGAGAGATCTTACATCGTGGCGATGTGAAGATCGAAAAGATCGCATCAGAGGACAACATTGCAGATCCGCTGACGAAAACAATTCCTCGGGAAAAGTTTGAGCGACACATACATAGTTCGGGTATTAGATGCTTGAGTGACTGGCTATAGGCCAAGTGGGAGATTGTTAGACAGTTATAACCAATAGCGTCACTATTTTGTAAATGATATTGTATTATTGTACAAAATTAACTATGTAGTAATGAAATTGCCTTTTACCGTTTTGTAATTTAATTTATTTACTTTGATATATAAATGGTAAAAGTCCCTATGATTAGTTCCGGATTGTGATGATATGAGACGGTATCAATCCATAAAGGTTTAATCATTAAATATCCCTAGTCGTAGTATTATCGAGATTGGACATCGATAATGCGGAATAGACTAGTACTGCACTTGTGCATGTTGTGAGGGCACAACGGCATAGTTCTCATATATTTAAGTATTGGATACTTATGCAAGTGCGGTAGGAGGTTGTGTTTTACCGATGGTACGGAAAATAGCTTCGCTCTGGATAGACCCCGCGGAATCCCATTGGTAGTAGTCTGCGTGTCTATGGGAGTCCGCTTATGGGAGTCCGCTTCAGGTAGGTGCATATGATCTTAACCTGAGACTTGCATCGCTAGTACTTACGACAATCGGTAAATTTTAGTTTTGGTGGTCCAGGGCTTTAACGGGTTCTGTGTACACCTCTTCTGGATTTATCGAGAATCATAGTGTATTGGGTGTGATGTCAAGATGGAAGTATCACTTCAGACATATGGAGATGATGATCGCGAGGGATACAGAACTAGTACTCTATAATGGTTGCAACCATCGGGATAATATGACTAGGTCAGGATTATCCGATTCAAAGAGACTGGTTGCTTGATGTCCGATATGTGTATCGTACGGGGCAGACACATCTCCAGCCCCAGGCCTTATATGTGATCATCCGATACTGGTTCGATATACACTATACTACGGTATACTACGCCTGTTATAGATCTTATATTCCAATAAGAATATTTCTGGAGAATGGGTAGGCATGGCGTTTTGCTAGAGGCTAACCTTGTCTTGTAAATCGGTAAAAACGTAGTACTTGGTACGTACGTATTCAGATAATCTGACGGCCGTATTTACTGCCAACATATCCAGAGATCTCTTGGGTCGCTTCCCGAAGATTCACCAATGACGTATGATTCAAACTCGATTAATCTTGGATTAATTACGGAGAGACTTTATCTTGGATAAAGTACTATACATAGAGAGAGAACGATTAATTTGGAATTAATCGTAAAATTATTATATTCGATATAATAATCGAAATTCAATTCGACGCGAAATTAAAATTAGATTTTAATTCGGGCAAACGAGTTAATTTAGAATTAATTCGTTAGCGACGTAAATAATAATTTCGCTAGGCGCAATTATTTATTTAAATTCGATTTAATTAACGTCGCGACGTAAGTTCGGTATTTCGGAAATATCGAACCCGAACGCGTGAGTGCACGTGGGCCCACTTTCATTTGGAAACGTGTGGGGCCCACATGACACATGTCATATTATGCATTATTTAATTCTAATGCATTGCATGGAGATAGTGTACAATGTACTCAATGGTTTTGCATGGAGTTTGAGTGTTTGACACTCTAAGCCATTGCATGATTTGTGTCATAAGTTTATTATTAATTTAATAAATATTATGGCATAAATATAAATTGATTTTTTGTAACAAAAATCATTCAACTCTCCTCTCTCTCACATTGCCGAAACTACATGCAGTTTTGGGCTCTCCATTTCTTCAATTTTGTGGCAAGATTTGAAGAAGTTGTGCATTCAAAATCACAACAAAGGCTAGCACCTTCAAGGGATCATACATAGGTGATATGGGAAACTAATCCTTGAGCTTGGAAGGATCAAACTCAACTTGGAGTCCCTCTTTTCTTCTTGGCCGAGAGCTTCACTGCACAAGGGAGGAATTTCGCATCATCTTAGCATCCATTTTCAAGTATTGTGAGTATGATTCCGCCATACTTCAATTAATTCATTCATGTATTTATATATTTTGCTTGTTCTTGTTGATCTTGGGGCTTGATTAATTTTTTCCAACAGCGTACACAGAACCTGTTAAGGCCTTGGATGACTAAAACCAAAGTATATTGATTGTCGCAAGTATTAGCGGTGCAAGTCTCAGGTTAAGACCAAATACACCTACCCTGATTCGGACTTCCATAGACACATAGTCATACTACCAATGGAATTCCGAGGGGTCTATCCAGAGCGAAGCTGTTTCCGTACCATCGGTAAAAACAACCTCCTATTACACTTGCATGAGTATCCTATACCCAAATATATGAGAACTATGCTGTTATGCTCCCACAACGCGCACAAGTGTAATACTAGTCTATTCCAAATTATCGATGTCCAATATCGATAATATTACGACTATGGATATTTAATGATTAAACCTTTGTGGATTGATACTCTCTCATATCATCTCAATCCGGAACTAATCATAAGGACCTTCTATCATTTATACATCTTGGTAATCTAATTACAAATGATAAAAGAGAAATTTTCTTTGTCACATAGTTAATTTGTACAACAATACCATGATCTGTACAAATAGTGATGCTATGGGCCATAATCGTCCAACACTTGCATCTCTAGTACTTGCGACAATGAATACGCTTTGGTTTTGGTCATCCAGGACTTTAATAGGTTCTGTGTACGCCTCTTCTGGGTTTATTGAGAATCGTAGTGTATTGGGTGTGATGCCAAGACGGAAGTGTCACTTCAGTCATATGGAGATTTTGATCATGCAGGGATACATAACTAGTACTCTAAATTGGTTGCAACCATCGGGATAATATGACATGGTCATGATTATCCGATTAAAGAGACTAGTTGCTTATAATCTGATATATGCTTCGTACGGGGCATACACTATTCCAGCCTCAGGCCTTGCATGTGACATCCGATACTGGATCACAATACGCAATACTACATATACTACGCCTGACACATATTATATATTCCATTAAGAATATTTCTGGATAATTGGGTAGGCACGGTGCTTTGCTAGAAGCCAACCATGTCTCGTAAATCGGTAAAAACGTAGTACGAGGTACGTACATGTTTGGATAGTCCGACAACCGGATTTACTGCCAACATATCCAGGGATCTCTTGGGTCGCTTCCCGAAGATTCACTGATGACGTATGATTTGAGTATAATTAATCTGGGATTAATTACGGACATATTTTATCTATGATAAAATACTATTTGAAGAGAGAGAACGATTAATTTGGAATTAATCGATAAAATAATATATTCGATATATTAAACGAAATTAGATTTCGACGCGGAATTAAAATTAGATTTTAATTCGGGCAATCGAATTAATTTAAAATTAATTCACGAGCGACGTGAATAGTAATTTTGCCAGACATAATTATTTAATTAAATTTGATTTAATTACGTCGCAATGGAAAATTTCTTAATTCAGAATTAGCGAACCCGAGCCCGAGATTTGTCGCGGGCCCACTCGGATTTTGAATAAAGTGGGGTCCACATGTCACATCACTTGTCACTTTGAGTCTCTTTTTGGTGATGGCTTTTGGTGAAAGAATTATGGTGACTTGTAAAACACATTTTGTGTGTAATGATTGAAAGACTTTTACCAAACATTTTGTATATCTTTCATTTGTTTTTTGAAATCAAATTCATTCACTCATTTTCACACTCTCTCACGATTTCAACCAAAAGAAAATCCTCTCCCTCTCTTTGCCTCTCATTGCCGAGAATTGCAAGGAAGATTTAGAAGATTTGTAGCAAATTTTCTAAAGTGCTAGCGCACCAAGGAATCATCCAAGGTGATAGGGAAACCATCCCAAAAGCTTAGAATCAAAGGACAAAGGTTAGAGCTTGGATCTCATTCCAAAGAGAAGCTTGGCCGAAAACCTGGAGGAAAAAGTTTTGTGTTTGACGCATCCTAAATCCCTTCATTGTAAGTATGATTCCGCCATACTTCTTTATGTATTCACTTTATTTTTCATTGCTTATTGTGATCTTGGATTGTCTTTGAGACCAACAGTGACGTGACTGCCATCTAAGTGTGGAAGATGTCTCATGTGCCCACAGTGGTATCTCAAGTCGAAGAATCACAAATGCTACTCAACCCGAGAATATTCTTATTGACGTTGGTGTACCATCAATTAAGAATCTTCGGTGAGTCATTCAGTGTCTATCCGCTATAAACACCTACACGTCTATACGAGTCTCCAAGACTGATGGTTCATTGAGAAACCATTGGAATCATATAGTCCAGTATACGATATGTACCGGTGTCAACGGGTTTACTTTACTGACCAAGTAGTGTAAACCTTGACCAGGAACTGTCTGAGAATGACAATGTCATGATACAACTCAATGTCAGTTGCGACGTTTTTGCAACTTTATCATGACTAATCATCCTAAGGTCTATTACGTCTTTACCATATAAGAAGATATATTATATTATAGAAATTGCTCATTTTATTCATAATAAAACGTTTACAATAGTATTTACAAGGAAATACAATGGGGAATTGGCGCTCTGAGCACCGACCCCAACAAGGTTTTGGTACTAGGCATGACTCTATGCAAGAACTTTGAAAATTGGATTTGCATGAATGAAAGAGAAGTGAGCTATGGTTCCTAAACTGATATGCATGAGTGCGTATAAGTCATGAACGTTAAGCTATCATAAGATTATCGGGGTTAAATAAAGCTTGTTTTACTTATCCATTTGATGATATTTCAAAGATATTTATAAGTGATAAAATATAAACGTGTGACTTCATGTTTCATATGATTGAAATTGATTCGATGTTAAATGACATCTTTGTTGATATTCAAATTTTCGATTTGTATGCTTTGGATGTTTTCATATTAGATTGGCATATATAAATATAAATATATATATATATATGAGGATTTGTCATGTGTAAAGTAAAAGGATAATACAAATTTGATAATTCTGAACTCGTAACAACTTGATAATTTTGAAAAACTTCTAATGTGTTTGACTTGTATGTTTTTTTTTGTAGTAAGATCTTGGTTACTTCCTAAGTTTTATTACTCACACCAAACCATTTTGCTAGTTTTGCAGGTTGGCTACCAGATGGGTCAACCACTTCAGCTTTGGAAATCATGCTCGAGACGCGGATCACCCAAGTTGCAGTCACTCTCGCAAGTGTCCTAGGAAAAGTCTTTGAAGTTTAGGGTATATGATTAATATGTTATTTGTCATAATGAGCACGCTATTTTTTATTATGAATTAAAAGTTTTGATTGCATGTGATGTTGTGGGCACAGAGCCCTTAAGTGTTGATTAATGTTGTAGG
>SKCR01048935.1:0-49585 GCA_019454045.1 Zanthoxylum bungeanum
ATAGCTTGCCACCAAGCTAGGCTATTTAGCTATTTTCATGTACATCATCAGTTTAATTAGGCTAAATTTAATTATCATTTTTCAACTTCAATTATTGATATGAAAGTTCGTTCCAGATTGCTTTGAAAAATATGAAAGTAGTTTGTTTTTGAGTGCTGGGGATATATTGATAAAAGCTCAATGATAGAGAGACCACACTAAAATTAAGCTACCAGAATGGTACCAAGGAAGGACCACTGACTCTTCAAAGTCTACTAAACCTGTAATCCAAAATTATAATTATGCTAGTCGTTAATTACAATTAAAGTCCCTCTCAAACCTCAAGATTCCAAGATGTAGTTCACTTTTAATCCTGTAAAAAGTGATAATATTCCCTTTATCTTTCAACTTTATACTACCGAGAATATACATCCTTTCAAAAAATAATAACAAAATATAAAAGGGAAAAAAAATAATTTCAAGATGTTATTGAGGCATATATATGTTTGAAAAAAATAGAAATTATTGCAATGTAATAAACCACGATTTAAGAAGATAATTTACATTTTTTTTTTTTTATGATTTCCTTGGTTTAGAGATGGCAAGGGTTCGGGGTACGGGTTGAGACTTGATAAACTCTATCCCGTCTCGATGACTCATTTAATTTAGTGTGTTGAATCTTGTCCTGATATCTAAAATGTATTGAATATTAGAATTTTTTTCTAAATATTTATTATTTTTATTGCTTCATGTTGACGCATCGGAGTTTGATCCGTCCAGATGACTTCTCGTTTGAACAGATTTTTTAACCATTAGAAAGAGAAGTATCTTGTATGCTCGTTCAAACCTCGTTGAAATGAAAATATGATACGTTATGATACTTTTCTTTATATGATGTTTTTAGTTATTAGAAGATATATTTTCATTTGAATTACAAATAAAAAATTGTATTAATTGATTTTAAACGATGACTCTTAAAATTGTAAAGTTTTAATATTCAATTCTAAACTTCTACTTCCTTCACTACTTCACACATTCTCCTGGTTATTGTCATACAAACATATAACACTAACAAGTAACAACAAACTCCATTATATCCTAAAACATATTTTTATACAATCTCTTATGAGTTATCGATTTTCTAATTAAAGGGAGGAAATATTTTTTGAAAAAGAAATAATCATGTGTCTCACATAATCATATACATTTAAAGTCCCTAAAAGACGTGACTTGTTGGTGTAGGCCTCAAGATTTTACTTTGAAATCATGAGTTTGAATCAAGTGAGTACGTTTCTTGTAAGAGTTTATGATAGCCGGAAGTTTTATCTCATCCGCTTAAGCCCGAAAAAGATAATTTAACGACAGGATTTGCAACGATTCTAAAAAATATATATCTACAGTTAAATTATCCTCATGTTTCTTACAACACCGAATATTTCAATTAACATTTTAACGAATATGTAAATTACTTCACAAAATGACAAGTCCGGAAGTTTTACCTCCTCCGCTTAAGCCCGAAAAAGATAATTTAGCGACATGATTTGCAATGATTCTAAAAAATATATATCTACAGTTAAATTATCCTCATGTTTCTTACAACACCGAATATTTCAATTAACATTTTAACGAATATGTAAATTACTTCACAAAATGACAAGTCCATTCTTGTGTCTAATTAAAAATATACGTGGGATTGCAAGATATCGAATTTGAAGAAAATGCCGTGGATAAACCAACACCGACGGATAATTAAGTCAATATATTTTTATGACAATCTAACAGCAATAACTGATCTGAAGGTGTTTGAAACTTTGATCGGGATTTAAAAAGTCAGCAGCTGAGACAAGACAACCGTACGTGTCTGGTCTGGTGGCCTGGTGTGGTGGAGGTGGTATATCATGTGCCGGATGTATATGTCTTCTCTTTCACATTAGGCGGGTCCCACACAGTTATGGGGCCCGCCTGCTATGAGAGAGATGACATATACACCCGACACATAATATAATTTTCGGGTGGGGTGGGTCGGTGTCCAGCTTTTTCACGTGTGAAGAGTGGCACACGTTTCATCTGACGATTAACACGTGTTTCTTGTCTGACTGACACTATGCTTTCTACATTCAGTATCTGTATTATCTATTGTCCAAAAACAATATTTGTATTATTATTATTAGTATTGTTTTATATAAATTTGGCTTTTGAAGTTATTAAAAGAGACAGATTTTAGCAATTTAAAATTTTTTTCCCTCATTTTCCTTTTTAAATTTACTAATACTAGTAGTTTTTTTAAACCAGACACCCCCCAAAAAAAAAACCTTATATGCTTAGACTTGAACACTTGCCCTATAATTCGTATAATTAATAATTTGACTCCATTCGTTCTTCCTCCTCGAATATTTTGATGTGTTTTTTTTTTGGTTCATATTCATGGTTCAGCTCAAGGAAGTTTTTAATAAAAAAATCAGTAATAAACTCGGTTTCGGAATCTCAACCCCATTGCTATCCCTTTTTGTTGGCCCATTTGCACCTCGTGTGATAACCAAATAAGATTGCGGATCTACGGTAAGGAGATAATTTAGCATTCTCATCTTCTAATAATTGTAGTCCGTTTCCGGTGTAAAACAGAGGTCTAGTCGTTGAAAATTCATCGGCAAGATTTGACGAGTTGCTTGTAGCGGCCATGATCTATTCTCGGACGGTTAAGTCTTGTAGAGAATATCTCACTCTGATACCAACTGAAATTACCTACAAGCAATAGCGACAAGCAATCTCTATACCCAAGAGGGGGTGAATTGAGTTATCACTATAAATGCAGAATTAATAAATCTTTACCGATTTTTAGCTCTTATTACCAAATGGGGACTTAAGGTAATTTTCTCTATTCCAATTAATAGCCTATATGCAAGTTTTCTATTCAATATATATAAGCATAAATAAACTTGCTATAAACAAAAGTATAGGAAAAGAGAATACGACACCGAGATTTATAGTGGTTCGGCCAAACGTGCCTATGTCCACTCCCCCAAGCCTCGCTTGAAGATTTCCACTAGAATCGAGTTTTTGTGGTTCACTCGCAACCAATAGTTTTCCGCAAAGATGCACTCCAAACCTTTTACAATTTGAGTTTTGTTCGTAGGCTCACTCACAAACATTTACAACTACCCAAACTAATGGGATTTCATAACCACAAATATTTTTTGTTTAAGAAGGTGTAAAACACACTTGGATACTCACAATGATAAAGAAGATTGTGTGAGTTGGTTATCCAAATGTTCTAAGCTCTCTACTAATGAATATGAAGATGCAATATGAGTTTTTTCAAATGTAGAGAGTGTAAAACGATTTGAAAATGGTTATAAACTCTCAATAATGTTTTGACATGATTATATGATGAATATATGTGCAAGATGTGTGTTAGAAGTGAGGAAAATGATGAATTTATAGATTTTGCACAAAACTAGCCGTTTATAGCCGTTTTAAAGTTATGGGACCGGTATGCCGGTCTAACGGCTCAAAAATTGACCGTTGGCACTTCTGGAACCGGTATGCCGGTTACAGAGACCGGTATGCCGGTTTTGAGACCGGTATGCAGACCAGTCAAGACTGACAGCACTCGGTATTTTGGCCACAACTTGCTCTAAAAAATTTCGGGTATTTCGGGTGTGGTGGGGTCGGTGTCCAGCTTTTTCACGTGTGAAGAGTGTCACACGTTTCATCTGACGATTAACACGTGTTTCTGTCACTGACACTATGCTTTCTACATTCAGTATCTGTATTATCTATTGTCCAAAAACAATATTTGTATTATTATTATTAGTATTGTTTTATATAAATTTGGCTTTTGAAGTTATTAAAAGAGACAGATTTTAGCAATTTAAAATTTTTTTCCCTCATTTTCCTTTTTAAATTTACTAATACTAGTTTTTTTTTTTTAAACCAGACACCCCCCCCCCCCCCCCCCCAAAAAAAACCTTATATGCTTAGACTTGAACACTTGCCCTATAATTCGTATAATTAATAATTTGACTCCATTCGTTCTTCCTCCTCGAATATTTTGATGTGTGTCAAGACTGACAGCACTCGGTATTTTGGCCATAACTTGCTCTAAAAAATTCCAAATCAAGATTCGTAAATTTCTACGTAAACTCGACACATAGATCTATCTACTGTAAAAATTTCAGCTTCACAAACATTAAGATGAATTTTATGGAATTTTTCTAATGTGACATGTATGCAGAAAAAGCACATCTGAACTTGTTGTAGTAAAATGACTCTAGCAAAAGTTCTATAGATCAGAATTGTGATCGGTTTGAACCGTAACAAACTAGAGACACATATCTATCTATTGGTATATCATTTGATGTTTAATTCAACCGTTTTCTAGTTTTTGGAAGATCATTTACCGATGTACTTAGGCAAGAAGTTCATTTTGGTGCAAATAAAATGCAAATGATTCTTTTAGCATTCTAAGCCATTTTAAATGCAAGTGATGCAAAATATATGATTCCTAAGAGCTTTGAAACATTTGAATAAACTCA
Organism: Zanthoxylum bungeanum; assembly: GCA_019454045.1. Classification (NCBI taxonomy): domain Eukaryota; kingdom Viridiplantae; phylum Streptophyta; class Magnoliopsida; order Sapindales; family Rutaceae; genus Zanthoxylum; species Zanthoxylum bungeanum. The sequence goes on from SKCR01048935.1 coordinate 4,515, forward strand.
CTTACAATTAGTTTTAGCTCTTAATCATTATCTTGATTTTCATCTTGCTTGGCTCTTACTTCTGTGTTCTCTTGATCATCTTATAACTCATTTTAGCTCTTCACCACATATGCTTCAACGCTTTTTGTATTGCTTCGTTTTGCACGTAGAAGTCTTCTTTTGCGTTGACGTCATCAAAATCCATTTATGCGACTAAGTCGCCAACAATCTCTCATTTTTTATGATGGCAACCCCTTAAAATTTGTTGATACTTGTGAGCTTCTAGGAGTCCAAATGTTGACGATTTTGCTCCCTCTCAATATAAGCTCCCCCTCAATGTGTGATTGTCTTCAAGATAGCTCTATAAGATTTGACAAACACATTAGTACAATTAATCCCCCTTAAACCAAAGGTGAGGGCAAAACAAGTTTTAATCTCATTCTAATGATTTCTTCCCCTTTGACATTATCAAAAAGTGGAGAAGCAAAAATTTAAAATCAAATGAGATACCAAATACATATGTGCATAAGATAATGATACCAAAAACTAAAAAAAATATGCACATTTTGGCATTTCCTCATTTTTGCCATAAGATGTAAAAATCATTTATAATGCAATTTTCAAAAGTTAGATTCCAATGAATACCATTTGAAATATAATATCATCTTAAGCATGATTTCTCCCAAATTTGATATCAAATAAAATAAATCAATACATTTCATGATACCAATTAAAGTTTTATATCAATGATTTCAATGCATATTTAATGATTGTCTTCTTATAAATATGATATCAATTAATAAACAATCAAAATCCATGTTTTTCATTATATCAATGGAAACTATGTCAATATACATGCATTTCATTTTTATTCAATTATGTTACATGGTAAAATCATATTCAATGCAAAATCAATCAAATAATCACATACATGTAATTTAACTTAATAAATTCAATGTGATACCAATTGATATGAATAAGGGGTTTAAATGTATGATTAAGGCATTTAATGATATCAAATTAACAATTGATACCAGTAGAAAGTTAAATACATTGCCTAATCACTTTGTATGCTTCAAAAAATATATTAACCAATATGAAATATGCATACATATGCAAATTAGAAGAAACGGTGCCAATGTTTCCGTGAATACGGAGTTTACCTATTACTGTTGCGATTCCTCATTTCTTTGAGCATTTGGGATCAATTTTACAATTCTCTTTAAAGATCCATTCCCAAAGCTCCCCCTACAAATTTATCAATTACATTTTGGTACCCAAACTTTCTTGGGTCCATTGGGGTTAATTTTGATTCCTTGAGGAATCCATGCATTTTTAATCACATTATTGTACATGCATTCAAAAATTTTATGTCCTTTTTTATTACATGCATGACATGTGTCATTTTCATTTATAATATTCTTAACATGAGAATCGGATGCCTTAACAAAATAATTTTTCAAAAATTTTCTCTTAATGTAAGGCCTATATCATAATCTTTCTCTTTTAAATGCACATTTTTGGATCTAATAAGCATGTTAAAATTTTTATGTCCCAATGTGAATTTGCTAAGTATGTGTTGCAAATCTATAACATTTGTGTTTAATAAGACATTTTCATTCAAAATCGATTCGCAATCACATGTCTTAGAGCTAGATGGCATATTAGATATGGCATTTTCAAGTTCTAGCTTTTTAACCTTTAAACATTCATTTTCATCATTTAAGCATGCAATTTCTTTTCATGTTTGGCCTTTAAGCAAATAATCTCATTATTTAAAACATGAATTTTATCCATACAACATGCATGATCATTTTTAAGTATAGCATGCTCATTTCCAACTAATTTCAATTTATTTTTAAGCACATCACACAATTCTTTTAAGCTATTAAAAGCATTAAGTAAATCATTATAGTCTTGAGAATTGTGTACCTCTTCTTCTTCGCTTTATTCTTCTCACTTTCAAAGTGGAAGTCATCATCCGTGATAGCCATGAATGCTAGATTTGTTCTTTCTTTGGTTTGGACCTCCTCTTCCTCCTCGGATGAGCTAGAATCGCTATCGCTCCAAGTTGAAGTAGCTTTCATTGCATTTTTCTTTGATTTTCCTTTCATTCTCTTCAATGGGCAATCGGTAGCTATATGATCCGGTTTGTTGCATTCATAACAAATTATTTTCTTGTTCTTCCGCGGTCATTTTTCTTCTTTCTTATCATCCGATTTTGATTTTCCCTTTTGCTTTACGGATTTGAGGAGCTTCTTGAAGTTCTTGTTTATTTGAGCCAACTCATCATCACTATCACTTGAGCTTGAGCTTGAGTCGTCTCTCTTCTTCTTGCTTTTAAAGCCAAGGACTTCCTTGTTTTTTCTCATCTTCCTCCTTTTTATCCATCTTGATCTCCATTTCATACTCAAACAATCTTCCGACTAAATCATCCATCTTTAAAGTATTTATGTCGTTTGTTTCTCTAATGGAGGAGGTGTAGCTTCTAAATTCTTTCAGGGGTGATCTCAAAATTTTTTTTTACTTGATCGGATGTCCCGATGACTTTTCCCAATGCGCCCAAATGATTGATGATAACCGTAAACCTCGAAATCATGTGATCAATTTCTTCCCCAGATTCCATCTTGAAATTGTCCAATTCGCACATGAACCGGTTGATCTTCGATTCGAAATCATGGACTATACGCATTGCTTTCTATTAGCTTAATTAATTTCTCTTGCAGTGTTTGAGGTTTGAAAAAAAATCTTACATAAATTAAAAGGTTTAACGAATGGAATGAGACATATGGTGTACACATTTATCAACCACAAAGTCAATGATGTATATAATTTTAATGGTCAAAAAGTTAGGTTAAATCTTACCAGAAAATATATTGATAATTAAAAAAAAAAAATTAAGAAAGAAAATCTTGGATAATGCATACCCACTAATGAGTGTGTGTTTGTAGAGGATTGGCCAAACTAGTCAATATCTGCAAATTTTCTACATATGATTGACTGTTCATGATAAATAAGTTGATGGTAATTTAATTTTTCATTATAAATAAGAGAGGAGAGAGAATTGTTTTTACAAAATATCGGCTACCGTATTTACATTAGATTTGCATTCAATGTTGAATTAAATTTTATATTCAGTATTTTTTTAATAAATTATTATTTATAGTTATTAAATAATAATTTAAATTAATTGAATCATAATCGTATATTATTGTTAATAAAACATGTATAACAACACATTATGAAAAATCAAACATAACTCAACTCATAATCTAAATTCATTCAAATTTGTTATATTTGATATTGTGGTTTAATTATTACGGTTTACAAAGTGTTTAACCCCTTAAAATAGTGATACCGATTTTAAGTTATTAATTTCATTCAGAGATGGCACTGAAGAGGGTTGACACAAACAGTTAACTAACTCCAAAATTAAAACATCAAATCTAACAAAATTTCATTTTAATTTTTAATATATAATATATATTTTATATTTTTTTTAATCTATTGATATGAATCTATTTTAAGAAAAATCCCTCACGCGTTTTCAAGCTTTCTATGGAGGATGTGAAAGTGTGTTATAATAATGCTCCCAACAAGTCACCTCTACATTGATTCCATTTTTTTTTTTACTATTTACTCATATATTAATTGAAAAATTAAAATAATTATAACAACGATTACAAAACTGGGAGGTAAAAAAATTAAAATAAATGACACGTATAGTTCTATTAGTCTGCCAAAAATGAAAAATAATAATAATAATAATAATAATGTGCCTCGACATAATTAAAAGGAAAAACAAAAAAATATATTTGCCGACTATCAAAACAGTGTAGCACAACAAGAAGAATTAGAGGAGAAATACTAGTCCTACATTTGGAAAATTAGTAATGCAGTGTCTATCTTTTCATCATTATATAATAGGATTTAATTATTTTTTTCCACAAATTTCTAGTGGCCCCTATCTAATGTATAAATTAAAAGGAAACAGGTCAAAAGAAAAGAGAGAGAAGAGAAGATGAAATTTGGACACTAGTGAATGTTGTTTGATAACATATTAACATAGAAGCCTTTTTTTTTATTGAAATATTACAATCTATAAGTTTTAGAAACTTAAATCCATTTAGAGTTTAAATACATATATATTATAGGGATAATTATCAATTTTACGGTCAAAGATTGGTTAAAGTATAGTCAAATTCAAAAAATTTTAAAATGTCCAGTTTTCCACTTAAGTTCAAAAAATGTTCACTTTTCCACCCATATATTAACAACGTTTGAATATTGCTGACGTCATAAGAGTATTTCGATCATTTGATAACGTCATGATAGAAAAACTGAATACTTTTTTAACTTTGAGTGAAAAACTGAACACTCTTTAAATTTCGGTGAAAAATGTACACTTTAATAGAGGTTGATAAATTTCAAGTGAAGAATTAATTTTCAAGTGTTTATATATTAAAAAAATTGAAAATCGGTCTCTATCGATCCTTTTGGGTTAAGATTAAGTTCTCTAATGATTATATGTATGGATGACAGTTATATCTGAAAAAATCTGGATCCGCACTAAAAAGATGCGAAACGGGATTTAGATTTCTCAGGTATGCACGGATCTAGATCCGGATTGGTTTGACTAAATTACTTATGGAGTGTAAATGAATGAGAAAATATAATTTTGGCTATAAAAATGACAAAAACAACTTATATATGACAAAATATATATTCGAATATACATCGATCCGGATCCAGATCTGCATTACATTTTTGGGATCTGGATAAGGTATTTACCTGTGCGGATTTTCGAATATCCAAATTCGTAAAAAATATCCCTTTTTTGTATTTTTTTTTTAAATAAGTTAATTAAAATAACATTTATAATTTAAAAAAAATGTCAAATTTAACTTCTAAAACAACATTTATAATTCACAATCTATACAAAATAATATAAATATAAAAATATAAAAAATTATAAAATAAAAAAGTTAATTATATTGTTTCCAGATCATGATGTTATTTTTTTATAAATGCATATCCGGAATAACTATCATCCTTAGATATAATTATTGCATATATTAATTTTTACCCCAAATTAAAATGATAGATGAATATAAAAATGTCTATTAAAATATTATATTTTCATTCGAAATTTAAAAAGTGTTCCCTTTTCTACTCAAAATTTAAAAAATATTCACTTTTCCACCATAATGTTATTAAATGATCGAAATATCCTTTAATAAAATTCTAACGCTGTTAATATTTAAGTGGAAAAGTGAATATTTTTTAAACTTCGGGTGGAAAACTGAACATTTAAAAAATTTAGAGTTTCACTGCACTTTAATCAATCTTTATATATAAAATTGATAATTTCCCTATATTATAATACAACCATAGCAGGTCGAACCCCTATCCTTACCTTTGATGAGGACATGTCTCTATTAGGCTAGATATGCAAGCAGGGGTGGTTCAAGTTTTGTTGAGTCTTTAGGTAAAAAAATTTAACGAGATCTTGTTAAATTAAAAATATTTTAATAAAAAGAAAATAGTTATTTTTGTTTTTAAAATAAGAAAGAGCAAAATAAATATTTATTAAAATATAATAATTGTAAAATTTTTTATATATTAACTAATCAAATAGAGAAAATTTATTTTCTTAAAATAAAATTAATAATAATTTTATAATACGGTTAAATATATATATATAAAATTTTATAACATCTTATATTTAAATGAAATCCTAAACCCTAAGCGATCGCCTAAATTAATTAATGGTGGAAGATTATGATACAAGATTATGCACCTATGTATGCAAGTGACACATGGAAGCATACTTACAAAGAAGCATTAATAAGAAAGAAAGAAAATAAAAAAATTCCTCCTTTTAAATACTCTATAAAGCACTACACTATCAAACAAAATAATCCATCATCAAAACTCTCAAGTGGAAAGATTATGATACAAGCAAAATTAAAAAGTAACAATTAACATATATATGCGGAAACAGTGGCAAAAAACCTGGAGAATTCTATATATAATTATAATTATAACATCTTCATAATTAAAACCAGCCTCTAATGACGCTCATAGAAACATTACAGTAATAAAATTAACTCACTTAATAACACTAAATATTTACATTACAAAACTTAATCAATCACTTAGTAATCAAAGGGAACCAACGTTCATGCAAAGAAGACTGATGAGAAACCATGAACAAAAGCAACACAAGCAAGGCAGCAACTCCCCATGGTGACCCTCCAGCTCTGTGAAGTGAATCTTGCTCAGTCGGAAACGGAACAAAGTACGGAACGCTGCCGGATAAGCAGTGGATGATGAGCAACAGAAGGAGAGGAGATATCATGAGGTAAAATTTTACTTGGTTGATGAAATCTTCAAACACGGACTCATAATTTATATACCATGAAAGCCCTAATACGAAGAACAGAATGAGCATGAAGAAGAAGAGGTGAAGAGGAAGAGAGAAGGAGTAAATATAATCTAAGTATGAAGAGTTGTTGTATCTAGCCATGGCTCTGCAAATTTTTGAAAGCTTGGAATGAAATGAAACTCTTTGATATTTTTTTTTTTTTTCTTTTCTAGAATGAACTGGTTTGTGTTTTGGAGTAAGAAAGTAGTGAACATGGCTTTATATAGGAAGTCAGCTTAGATATTTAGTTAGGTAGTGTTATTTGTTGAAAATTAATATTTTTTAGTTTGTTAATGACAATGACATTGGGTCCCTAATGATTTAGATTTTCTTAAATAAAGACGCAGTTTATTTATTTGTATCAAATAGGTTCATAAGCCTAAGCCCTTTTATAGATAATGGGACTAAAAAACCCTTTCAATATTGGATATAGACCATGTAACTTTACATAGAAGGGTATTTAAGTCATTTGGAAGCAATATTAGGATCTATTTCATACAAATTAACAAGGTTCATCCTTTCCTGAAAAACTGTACAAATTTGGGAGTCTTTTCTATGCTCAATTAGCTTATTGATTGCCATGTGTAGGGAAATGAAATTTCAATACCCAAAAATTACAAAAGATTTGTTTATTTATTTATTTTGTGTGGCTATATTTGGTTCATATTTTAATGAAGGATTATGATTATCCATTTCATTTTTTATTCTTTTAAAAAGTTGAAACCCTACAATCCTCTTTTATCACTTTTTTTTTTTGGGGTTATAGTGAATTTTTTTATCTCTTAAGGTCAGATCTCCTTAGCCCCGAAGGAATGCTACATTATTATTGGCAATTTTGCACCACATGCATGCATGCCACAGGAGGAGGATGTATTATTAATATTAGCAATTTCATTAATTAAATTAATCTTAAAGTTTTAAACTTATATAAAAAAAAAAACAAAAGACCAAATAATAGAGGAATATTTAAATATGTGTGTAGCTTTCTTTATTTGCTCAATAGTATTCTCCCTTTTGACGATGCATCAAGATACTTCCAAGGTGATGATAATTTTTTAATGGTTGAGTTTTGTAGCTGTAAAGTTATCGACCAATGATGACGCGCCACATCCCACCGACTATGAATTGAAACGTGGAAAGATGAAAGAGAATATATATAAAATTTATATTTAGTACTGAGTTTAATTGTACTATAATTTTTATAATATTCTATGCGTGCATTAATAATAATAAATGTTTAAAATTTAATTATTTATAAATTTTTATTTAATAACTAATAATTATTATTTGTACAAAATTCAGCACAAAAATCAACTCAAGACTGAATAATATTCCGTCCATATGCGAGGGTTTAGTGAAGGAATATTATTAAAAGGGGAACATGTTATTGAGAAAGTTGAATCTAGAGATTGTGGTCCTTTTGTCACTTTTGTTTAGCATTTTCTCTTTTATGGCCCTCAATGGGTGTGACTTGATAATGTAAGGTTAAGGATTTCATTTTGAGGTTTTGGATTCGAATCCAGAAAATACATTTATTGTAAGAGTTTGAGACAGCCGGGGATTTTATATACTCACTTTAAACTCAGAAAGGATGATTTGGCCGTATAGTTTCCCACTATTCCAAATATATAAACAAACGAAAAAGAAAAGCATATTCCTATTTATTATTTCTATTATTTATGCATCTAAGATTGCTTCATGGTCAAGTGGTGACATGTGCATAGAATAAGGAAAGCACGCTTTTTTGTGACATGCCAAGGGATTTGAATATAAGTGTTCCATTGATTGTGATGCCAAGTGTTCGAAACAAACGGTAAAAATTATTATTATTATTATTTTTGAATTGGTCGGTTAAGATTAAGTATGAGAATATACTTTTTTTTTTTTTTTTTTATTTATTGTTAGAAACCACACTGTCAAATATCATTTTCGAGCTTAAGCGGAGTAGGTAAAACCTTCGACTACCTCAGATTCTTATAAAAAAAAACGTACTTCATTGATTCGAATCCATGACTTTAATGTGAGATCCTTAACTCTATATCATCAAATCACGGCCCTTGGGATGTATGAGAATATACATAATTTTGTTACTTATTGATTTTTTAGCCGATAATATTTGCACAGTTGTCACCTATAATAATATCAACTATAACTTCAACCAGTTTTTGGGATATGGATATCCATTTCATATCTAAATCCAAATAGTGGGTTTCATCTCTCACCGATGGTGGCGTTAAGAGAATAATTTAATTTTTTTATATAATTATTAATCTTAATTTCAAGTGTTAAAGATATTAGGAATTCTATTTTGGAGATTGATTCCATAATCTAGATTTACCTAATATTATTAGGTAAATCTAGATTATGGAATCAATCTCCAAAATAGAATTCCTAATATTTTTAACATCAAGAAATAAGATTGATATGATATCTTTGAGTATTTATATATAAAAATGATAAAATAGTGATAAAATTAATTTTAGAAATTATAAAGTAATCCATTATGACCTAAGCCAATAAATTTTGTATCATCAACTGATCAGGTGTGACATATACCACCATAGCTTAATCTTCTCCCAAAATAATGATTATTAATGACTAATTATTTATTTGATCGCCACTTGCCCCATTTCTTGACTAAATTTTAAGCTAAAATATCATAATGACTATAACTATTTGGCACTTGGTCCACTTAAATCATCAGAGCTTATCAATAATTACATGATCGATGATGAACTCATAGAATATATTTTTGTATTTTTTTTTTTTTTAATTCTTCATAGTATGCGAATTTGGTGTCCTCCCATTAGCAAGCATGAAACTAACATTATTTTTATGACCCAATTTTGGAGATATTCATTCCTCAAAATAGCACAAGTGGCATCCTATCAATACCCATTACAACTTTAATCAATTATCTGATATTTTTAAAAAAGTAAAAGTTTTAAATTTTAATCAATAGCCCAGAGTGTTAATAATTTTCAGGCAGGCCTTTGATGATTTTTATTGTAGATTTTATGTTGGAAAAAATATGTTATTATTGTTGAAAAGTGAAGCTTCAGAGTTTGTTAAATCAACTTGGTTCAGAGCTGATGGACAATGTGCGACAACATATCCGTTAATTAAAAGTAGAGTTTTTACTAATAGAGATTTTAAAAGTGGAGTTTTTGATAATAAAAAAAAAAAATTTAAGTGTTTGATTGTAAGTGTGAGCTTTTATTAAAAAATATAAATTATTTTATTGGACAAGTTTTTTATGTTATATTATGAAATAAATGAAATAAATTAAATATGGATATAATAAATAATATTTAACATTTATAAAAAGCTTTCAAAGTTCTACTTCCAAAAGCTCAAATTTTGAGTTTTTGTTAGTAGTGGCAAAATAGTTTTTTAATTATCAAAAGCTCTACTTAAAATGTAACCAAATATCATAATTTTTTTTGAAAATAATTGTTAAGATTAAAAAAACTCTTTTATCTCTATTATAAATCATACCCAAATAGGCACGAATGGTACATTTGGTATAGCCTTTTAAATAGAATTTATTCAAATAGACCATTTATCAATAGAGTCTTCAAAAGTAGAGCTTTTGATTAAAAAAGAATTAGGTGTTCAGTTGTGAGTGAGAAATTTTATTAAACATTATAAAATACTTTATTTGATAAAATTTTTAAGTTGTGTTATAAAATGATTGAAATAATATTGTCAAATTAAAGAAGGGTATTATAGATAATTTAAATTTTATAAAGCTTTCTAAGCTCTACTCCAAAAAGCCCAAATTTTAAGTTTTTTTTTTTTTTTGAAAAAGAAATGAAATTCATTCATAAAAACATCATAAAAATGTAATTACACGGCCAAATAATAGCTCGAAAATAAACTTAGGATATCCTAAGACTCAAGCTAATTACGATAACACTTAATAACATAAGGCAAAATATGCATTGTGTGTTTCCCGTAATTAATAAAAATATATATTTACACTTAAAAAACTACTAAGGAATAAGAGGAATTACGGGTCCGGTCTGGTCTCCCTACCTTAGCCTCATTGCAAAGTCGGTGACTACATATTCCTAATTAGAAGTGAAACAACACAATACATTTTTTGAACAAAAAACTTTTACAACAACATACAGGCAATCTAATACAGAGAAACTAAAAGATCTCGAGAAATCCTGAAAAACTTCAGTCTTCACCATCTGATCTACACCACTAAAATGCACCAAATCTTCTATATGTTGATGAAAAGATTATTAAAACCTGCAAGAAACAGAGAAAAAAACCAACATAAAATTGGACATAAAACCACTACAAAGAGTGGAACCACAGATCCAACAGATCCGGGGAATAAAAGGCGAATCCAACCACCACCAGCGGTGATGGGCTGCCGAGTGGTTCACCTGATGAAAATCAGGTGAACCACATGCGACAACAACATAGAAAAAAAGGAGGAGAAACATGAAAGAGGAGGAAAACAAAGGGGAAGCAAGAAAGGAAAGAAGAAAACACAGGGCGACGATAAAAAGCTACAAGAAGGGGAGTAGGGCGGGGTGTGCATGAGAAGATGTGGTTTAGGGGATTTTTGGTGAGGGAACTGAAGGGGATGGATGAAGAGAAAGAGAAAAGGAAAGGGGGCTGATTTAACCAATGTCATTTGCCGCCGACCACACAACTCTGAATGTGGTAGGCGACGCAAGCTCAAGCACATCTAGGGTTTCTCTGTAGCAAAAAATCAGAGGCAATGGCTTTTCCATGTTATCGACACTTAATATTATTATTTGTGATAAATTTTAAGCTTTTACTAGTAAAGGTAATTTAGTTTTTTTAATTCTCAAAAGCTCTACTTAAAATGCAACCAAATATTACCAAAAATTTTGAAAATAGTTTTTGAAATTTAAAAAGCTCGTTTACCTCTATTGGAGTTGGTGCTCGTCGCGCCGATTTCATGTTATATTTCCTTGAAAATACATGTGTATATATATTTTATTATGAATAAAATAAATAGTTTCATCAATATACTTTCTTATATATATGGAAAATGTGTAAAATGTCTTAAAATGATTAATTATAGTGTCACAACTAACATTGGGTTATATCATAATAGTATCATTTTTAAAATACTATTGGTCAATGTTTACGTTCTTCGTCAGTAAGTAAACCCGTAGAGATCGGTACATATCGTATATTAAAATCTATGATTCTAATAGTCTCATTATATGAAGTGTGCTCATTGAGCATCTGAGCAATAAATTATGGATAATTCAGATTATTCATAATTTACACATACATGTAAATTTAATATGTATTTGTATGCATACATAATTTGATTAGATAAACATTAAAGGTCAGTTGCAGATTGACACTTGTCTTCATTATAATTAATTGAATTAAGTAAATATTAACTAATTAATAATTATATTTAATTGAATTATTCATGGAATGTTTTCCATGCCTTTATTTATTTAATTAATTATTCATTAAATTTTAATTAATTAGAAAATATAATATTCTGGGAATATTACATAAAGGTGACAAAATTTGATTTGCCCAACTATGTAATTTGAACACATGAATTCCATTTAATTTTATTTGATAAGATTAAAGTTGTGTCTAAATTTGGTCCAAATTTTGGTTGCAAAATGACCAAAGTAGCCTTTGATTTTTGGCCATTGAAGTATAAAAAGGAAAAAAAAATTATTTGCTCATTTTTTGGATGAGAATAAGAAATTCTATAGCTTCCAAAAATAACATCAAAGAGAAAACTTGAGAGGAAAATTAATTAAGAATAAAAATTAAAGAAGGCTTGGAGATTAAGGTACTTTTCAATTGTTCTTCAATTTGAAAATTGTTTTTATTGTTCTTCAGATATACATGTCATGTATTATTTATTTTCTCTCTTGAATTTGGTGTTGAGTAATTTGGTTGCTTGATTAGAGAATTATATACATGTGTAGAATTTTAATTGAGCGAAATTAATGTAATTTAAACTCAATTTTATTATAGGATGACTTGTTGTCATTCTAGTACGTTATGTCTACTCTTATAATATCTAAAATTATTATGGAATGTTTTCATGAGTGAAGATTTTGAATTGTGTATATTAATTTGATTAATTTATTGAAAGATTAGAATTACCATGAAATTAATTAAATTAATTGTGTAATTAGATTAAATCTGGAAATTAATTTAATTTGTGTGAAATATATGATATATAAAACTAGACCATGCATTGAATTGTCTCACTGCACAACCATGTTTATGGGCTGAATGGTCATTATTCATGCAACCAAATTAGCCCACTTGAGATCCGAGTGACCGGTTTGTCCGATCACACATTTTATACAAATTTACCAAAAATATCTTCTTAAAATTTTGTCGTATCTCCAAAACTTATTTTGTTGTTATTTTTTGATTTTGACAAATAATTTAGGTGAAATATAATAATTTAGCGATATATGATATCGAGTAATTTATTCAAGAAATTTAAAAAAAATTTAAAAATGTGATTTCACCAAAATCAATCTCAACATAATGGTTAAAAGACTTGTGATAAAATTTCCCATACTTATTACCTTTATTGTAATAACCTAAAGTAATTCTCCAAATCTGCATCAAACATCATTTTTCATAATCTATGAAGTTTCTGTAGTGAATCCATATTATGAACTCGCTTCTTCAATTATCAGAATTCCGACTGTTAATCCATTTTATAATTATGAAAATTAATTTAATGAAATATTTGTAATTTGTTAATTTTACCGTTTGGGGTGGGCCAATCCAAACCGTTAGAAAAAAAAAACCGTAAATTCGTTCCGGTTTGGTTCGATTTGCGATTTGATTCGGTTCGGTCGGTTTTTTTGCCCACCCGATAAGCCTCAATTTTGACTGATATGCCTGTTCCAATTTTGAAATACTTTTACCTGAATTTCTAACATAATACAGGTTAAAAATTGAGAAATTGTCATAAATTCAGTTTTTTTAAAATAATTTTCGGATTGGACCGAACAAATTTTTTTTACTTTGAAGTTATGCTAGGGCGCATAACTAGCAAAAATAAAGATATGCTAGCGAGCATAACTAGCAGTAACGGCAACTGTAATGGAGCATTGAATTGACAAAAATTGAAAGTTAGAGGACTGAATTGACAAAATTGAAAGTTAGAGGATTGAAATGAAAAAAATGTGAAAATTAGAGAGTCAGTTTTGTATTCTTACCTAAAATATAATATGAAAAAACAATCACGCTCTAGGAAAAAAAAATTAGGATCCTCTTTTTTTTTCCTCTGTCCTAAAAAAATGAAACAAGTATAATATTGTAAATAATAAATTATTAAAAAAATAAAATATATAACAACTAAATTAAGGAATAACGTGAGAAGGTTGATATTTTAGAAATAACCACCACATCAATAAAAATAAAAATCATTATATATTAAAGGTGAGCAACATTATTCAAACTAGTACCCCATCATCTGAAAAGAGAGAATTTAGGAATAAAAGGCTAATAATAAAGCAAAGTATCAAAGTATCAATAATGCAGCACATAACAATTGTACTCAACAATGGCATTGCCTGAATTTGGATCAAACTTGTAAGTTTTAACCTGAACATACCCCCGAGCAAATCGGAAAACCCCTGTTCCTCCGATCACCGGCATCTCTCTCACCTTCGAATAAACTGTGTTCCTCCCTAGCACAGTTATGGTGCTGCCATTATATTTACCTTCAATGAAAGCAAAATTCATAGCCATTAACAATCCAATTTCTTGTTGCGACGCTGCCACGTAAAATCCTTGAGCTCTTCCAAGCATCTTTGAGCTTAATTCAGGACTTTCAGTTAAGGGATCATCGATCATGTTCATTAAACCAAATGCTGTTGATGAATTAGCAACTGGTGGCACAACTTGGACTGATGTTGGGTTTGTGCCTGAGAGAATGTCATGCCAAAATAGGCGAAAATGGGTTAATTTTTCTTTATTTAAACCAAATAATTTGGTTTTTGCAAAGCCATATTGATGATCTTCAGCTGATATTAAAGTGAAGGAAAAGAAAGAGAGGATGAGGAAGATGGTGAATTTTGAAGGTGATGAACTGGGAATAATTTTAGCCATCGAAACATCTACAATAAAATATAATTTTTAATTAAGTCATAAGTGTGTGAATATATGTATATATAGATAGTGAATTATATGTTTAGCAAAAGATTTAGAATTTGGTTGTCAGGTCCTGAGTTCGAGTTCATAAGAGTATTTTCTTGTAAAAGTCTGAGGCGGTCAAAGATTTGTGATTTGACCGCTACGAGATTTTCAATATTTAAAAAAAAAAAAAAAGAATTACATGTGTATCTGTTTGGTGAATCGTATTAAATAATTTTTTTTACTGTCATTATACTTACCAACTCAATATAAAAAATGGGGTTATTTTTATTTTTGTGGGGGCTCAGTTACCTCTAATTTTATTTAGTAAATGCATTCAATGATCTAGTCTAATTCCATGTCTTGAATCGAATTGTTAGCTGAATTAATTGATAACATTTCTTCTTTGCTCAAGTTTATACCAAAATTAAAAGTTTGTGATATGTTGTGAATATGGATGAATTGTAAATGCGTAAAGAGAGAGAGAGATACATAAATATTTTAAATAGATCCATTATATTTTTACCTACCTCGTTTACTGTTGTACGGCCGGATATTTTAAATTAAAATTACATCACTTAATTTAATACTAAATGAATTTCACTATATAAAAATATGAATTCATCACTTATTTCTAAAAACATTACACGACACGTAAACGAAGTGCTTTCGATATTTCTATTACTTCTACAAATTCAAAACCAAAATTGTCGATCACTTTGGATGAAGTCATTTGTCGAATGGTCTAATTAATTCTATTGCTAGTTAATGGGTTGCACTTGGAATTAGGTGTGGTAAAATGAATTGATGAATTGGATTTATTTCGAATCAAAATGTGATGTATTTATATTCGATTAGTTAGGTAAACAAATTTTAATATTAAGATTTGTATTCGATTCGTTTAATAAATAAATATATATTTAATCATGATACGATTCAACTATATGATTATAGAAATTTATTTATATTAATTCCTCACGAACATTTATATATGAAATATATAATTAATGGATAAACTAAAAATAATCCACAAAATCTGGAAAATATTTTTTTTTTTATATAATCGATAATAACTTCTCAAATTTTAATTGAAAATAACGACATAAATAAATCTTAAACAAATAAACGAATCAATTAGTTCAAATTTATATTTAATTCATTTGTTTGTTCGAATTGATATATTTATTAAACAAATTCATATTTCCAAATCTTTATTCTCCTTAATGCGAATGAAATCGAACGAATTAACGAATCATGACCTAAATTATTACTCCCAGTTTGAATGCTGAAATTGGTGTTTAAGGTTAGGTAAATGAGGATTAATTGGTTCTCAAGTATGATGTACATTGGGAAGCTCTTGATTATGCTATTTAATTTATTTATAAGGTACATTGAAAAGGACTTCGGGTTTGTTGGACCTTACTTTTCAATCAAGCATCATCAAACCTTCATCATGATCAAAGTGAACCCCCGTGCCCTTGTTGGCAGTGTACTGACAAATTGAGAAGCGATTTTGGTCAATCTTTTTGGCCTTTCAAAAAAAGTGATTTGGTCTATCTTCGTATTGGTGGCCAATTATGAGGCCGAAATTTGCACATTATGAAATCAAATTAATATGCAAAATCACATGAAATCACAACCAAATTGGCTGTTACATTTTCTTGCGATTTCTTCAATATGAGAGGAAGGAAATGAATACAACCACTACAAGAATTATGACTTTTAGCGTCCAACAATTTAGCGTCGAAAATTATTTCGACGCTAAAAAACACTTTTAGCGTCGTAATTAATATTCGACGCCAAATATCAAGCTTTTAGCGACGAAAATAATTTTCGACGCCAAATATTCAACTTTTTTCGTCGAAAACAATTATCGACTTTAAAAGTACTCTTATAGCGTCGAAAATTATTCGACGCTAAATTATTTTACTATTCCAATAATTTTTGGAGCGAAATGTTATACTTTTAGCGTCAAAAATATAAGTCGACGCCAAAAACTAGGCATTTAGCGTCAACTAAGTAGCGTCGCTAAAGGTTTATGAAGATTCCACCGACAATCCTTTAATCTTTAGCGTCTAAATTTATGTCGACGCTAAAAATCGGACATTTAGCGTCGAATAAACTATTTCGACGCTAAAAATTACAACAATTAGCGTCGAATTTATTGTTTCCACGCTAAATATAGATTAAAATACAGAATGCCACAAACCCTTCTCCCCCTCTGTTTTTTCTCCCATTCTCTTCATTTTCATCCTCTGAAATCTCAGAATTTGTCATCTGCAACCTCACAACTCTCCTACAAATTTTCAATAAAATTGTAATCAATTTTCCATAAGGTAAGTCTTCTTTTATATTTCTATACATTTTGTTGTTTAGCTAAACAAGCTTCATATGGAAGATATTAGTGCTATTATTACTCACCCGTTTCAGGTACTATAAATTCAGCTCGTCATTACACTTTGGAAGGCATCCAGATTTAAGAAAGAAATATATAAAAATGGAAGCCACTTCAAGAAGACGAGTTGAAAACATCTGTGTGTTTTGCGGTAGTAGTGTTGGTACTAAACCACAATACGTAGAAGCATCACATGAATTGGGTCGAGTCTTAGCTGCAAGGAATATGCACTTAATATATGGCGGAGACAATCTTGGACTAATGAGGATCGTTTCAAAGGCTGTACAGGAAGAAGACAGTCACGTTTTGGGAATCATCCCAAAACCCTTGGCAGAGGCAAATCTTATTGAACCATCAAACGGAGAGGAACTGATCATGCCAGGTATGTCTGAACGACTGGTAGAAATGATTAACCGTGCTGATGCTTTTATTGCTTTGCCAGGTGGCTTGGGCACATTGGAGGAAATTTTTATAGTTATATCTTGGGCGAACCTGAACATACACCAGAAACCGCTTGGACTATTTAACGTTGATGGATTTTATGATTTTCTTTGTGTGTTTCTTGATGATGCCCGGAGAAATGGGTTCGTGTCAAAACCTATGAAAGAACTCCTCTATACTGCCAGAACTGCTTCAGATATAATAGACCAACTTTTAGCCTATGAACCACAAGTTGACCCTATCCTTTCAAAGATAAATTGGTCTGAGGACGATCGTGGTAAGAGGCGTAGGATTAATCTGGATCTTAACCTTTAATTTCCAGTAGATTTTCAGCTAACCAGGTACGACTTTCTTAACTCTCCTTTTACTGTTTAAGACATTGGGGACAATGTCTCATTTAGGTTTGGGGGAGGGAATTAGTTGATCAGTACCTTGTTTTTAGTTGTGTGTTTTTAATTTTAGGCCAAAATTTTTCAAAAAATTAAAAAATTTTCAAAAAATTTACAAAAATATTTTGTGTTTTTGTGTTTTTATTTTGACTAAAAAGGTGAAATTGGTAAGAGATAGCTGAGTAAGGAGTTTCCACTCCTGAGACGTATCTAAAACCATTTTTGAAACAAGTTAATTTGTTTATTTCATTTTGAATTATTTAATTTGTGAATTTTCCTTAAAACGGACTAAAATGGATCTTCATATGCTCAGTTGACAGGTATTATCAACATATATAGTAACATACGGACATGAGCTAAAATTGAAAAGTTTGTAATATTCAGTGCTCTAGTTTAATTGGAGGAAGCATCTCAAAAAGCAGTGGAGTAAAAAAAAAACGTATGAGATCCGAGTTATTAAGTCTGTAAGGGTGTTTTAACACATAGTGCCCTAAAACCAACTGGTTTGGGAGTCACTGGCCCAAAGCTCGCTACATGGATCAAAGATGCTGCAAAAATATATATATATGAAGTCTGAGTAATTAAGTCCGTAGGGGTGTCTTAACACCTGGTGCCCTAAAGCCAACTGGTTTGGGAGCCACCGACCCAACACTCGTTACATAGATGGAAGATTTGTATATAAATAAAAAATAGAGAAAAAAAAAATCAAAGAAAAAATCAGAAAAATCAGAAAAATTATTCAATTGCTACCAAAAGGTGTGAAATCTGATAGAACTTTAGGACAAAAATATTACTCTCTTATCAACTGCACTTATGACTGTTGTGGGCAAAAATGAGTTGATTAATATCTTGTGGATGTGTATACGAAGAATGATAAAAATAATCGGAGAATTTAATTATTCTGTAATTTGGAAAGAAACAAAACAACTAGTAACTTGGAGTAGAAGTTTCACGTGATTAGTCACTAACTTCTTTATTCTCTTTTCTCTTGACTTTTTGCTTTTGTGTGCATTAGTTTCACTACCTTTTTACTTTTATAAAATATTTGTGGGTAGCATTGCTGTAAACCTCACGAGACTACAACTCGTCCACTCAGGACACCTAGCGGTTTAAAGGCTTGTTGCATACGTTAAATGCAACCGTGATCCCTACGAAAGTGGCTTAGTTAAATTTTATTTTAAAGATGTTTATGTTATTTTATTATGTGTTTTGCTCGAGTACTAGCAAAATGTTAGGTTTGGGGGTGTGATGAGTGGTAAATCTATCACTATTTCCCACTCATTTAACCTAATATTCCCACTCATTTAACCTAATATTTTGATGTGTTTTGTGTTATTTTGTAGATAAATAAAGTTTCAGGACACTCTGGAGGTGATTTGGGTCAAAACAGTGAAAATTGGACGAAAAGAGTATTTTGGTAATTTCTCGCGTCGCGACGCCAAGACCTTCAGCGTCGCGACGCCTAACATACACCGAACAGTGCTAACGTGCACCAGGTCCGCAAATCAGAATCTGAGAAAAGTTTGACTTTGCTAACGTGCGACGTGCCACGTGTCACCATCACAGCCGATCTGCTAAAATGCGTCGTGCCACGTGTCATCATCCTACGGTGCCGACAGTCATCATCACCACGTGTGCCACATGTCACTCCACGTCATCAGCCACATCACCAGGTTGACCAAGTCAAACTGCCACCTCATCGCCACGTCATCATCAGCCAATCAGGAAGTGCCACGTGTCGCAATCCTACGGTGCCGACAGTCCCTTTCCCACGTGTCGCCACGTCACCACCACGTCAACATCAATTATTGGCTATCTAATCCTTATCTGACACGTGGCGGATAAGAATCTAGCCGACCAATTAGAAGCCGCCACGTGTCACAATAATTGAGTCTCCAACAACCTCGCCACGTGTCACCTTATCATCTTATCCAGAATCTGCAACCGACGAACCAGAGCGTGCCACGTCAACAGAAGCTGGCGTAGCGACGCCAAAGGCCTCAGCGTCGCGACGCCCGATGCCTATCCGCGCCTATAAATTGAGCTCGAGATTTCAGTTTTAGATGTACCACTCTATCTCATCTCTTTGATGTAAAGAGAGAGTTTCTCTCTCTAGTTTCTTTTAGTTTTTAGTTTTTTTAGTTTTTAGTTTTGTAAATAATTTTAATTACGTTTTGTTAATATAGTAATTTACTTTTTTTTACTTTTTACAATTCTTACTATTCACCATGAGGAGGTAACTTCCCCAGTTAAAGTGAAAGGTAATTCTTTTACTATTACTATTTAGATTAATCTCCCTTAAAATAATATATTCACTATTTAAAATATTGACTTAAAAAGGATACCGCCAGATTGGTCGGTTGGTAATTCATTTTAATCTGGTTTAAACCTGACTAATAAAGGATACCGCCAGATTGGTCGGTTAGTAATATTATCACAAGTTTATATATTATTTTATGGGAGATATCTAAAATAGTAAATAGTAAAAGTAATTCCTTTTACCTTAGCATTTTATTTTTTTTACTTTTCAGCTTTTACTTTATGTCTTTTACTTTTTAGCATTTTTACTTTATGTCTTTTACTTTTAAGTTTTCATTAGACCTAATTATGTGTTAGTTATCTGAGGTTGTGATGAATTCTAATATCACCGGTTTATAAGGGGTTATTTTATAGTTTGGGTAATTTAAAGGTTTACTTATTAAGTCTTAGGCTTAATGCTTCTTGTTGTCTGATCACCAATAAGATTGATGTGGTAAATCTAAAATGAACTAGACATAGAGATTTTAGGTTTCAGCCTTAGATTTAATAGCTCACGATCTTCTTTGAGGATAGATAACCCTTTAATAGATTACCTTACAGGATAGACATATACCTGTCGGGCGGGGGTAGCCATAATTGGAACTTAAACTTAATGAATCCAGATAATTTGGTTGACATAGACATATGGTTCTATTGGGTTAAACTGGGTATTTGCGTCTGACCATCGACAGAGGCTTTTGCATAATTTAGTGTTCCAGGTTAGTAAACTGATTTATTACACAAACATGAAATAACCACTTCATATTTTAAATGATATTAGAATGATTCACAACCCTAGATCTTTGTGTCTTTTGTTATCTTCTTTAGTATTTTCTTTTGTATTTTTATTTATTTATTTATTTAGCAATTCTACAATCAATCAAATCAATCAAGTAATCATTATCTTCTCTCTCAATTAGATATCTGTAAATAAATAGATTCAATAATTAATAACAACAGTAGGATTAAGTCCTCATGAGATCGATATTTTTATACTACTTGAACGATACGTGCGCTTGCGTTTTACGCGTGTGTTTACGCCGGTCACAATGCAACAGGATGCATGATTATGCAAGAAGATGACATACAAAGAAAAGCGAATAACGAAATGAGAGGCGCGGTGAAGTATCGTGGTAAAGGTTCTTTACCCCTCAAAATGGAGGACCTTTAATCCAACTTACTAAGCCCATGCGCATCACATCATAATGCATATAAAAATAAAGACAACAATATTAGACTTCGTATACCCGATTGAACATATCCCACATTCAACCGACTATACATCATCCGGCGCGGCAAAGCATAGTGGTAAAGGATTTTAACCTCTCAAAATAGAGGACCTTTAATCGCACTTACTAAGCCCATGCGCAAACAACACAAGACGTATATAAGAAGTAAGGACAACGATATCGGACTTCGTGTATCTGATTGAACATATCTTGCATCCAATCGAATATACATTATCCGGCGTGGCAAAACATCGTGGTAAAGGGTTTTAACCTCTCAAAATAGAGGACCTTTAATCGCACTTACTAAGCCTATGCGCAAACAACACAATACATCTATAAAAAGTAAAGACAACGATATCGGACTTCGTGTATCCGATTGAACATATCTCACATCCAATCGAATATACATTATCCGGCGAGGCAAAGCATCGTGGTAAAGGGTTTTAACCTCTCAAAATAGAGGACCTTTAATCGCACTTACTAAGCCCATGCGCAAACAACACAATACATCTATAAAAAGTAAAGACAACGATATCGGACTTCGTGTATCCGATTGAACATATCTCACATCCAATCGAATATATATTATCTGGTGCGGCAAAACATCGTGGTAAAGGGTTTTAACCTCTCAAAATAGAGGACCTTTAATCGCACTTACTAAGCCCATGCGCTTTATCTCATCATTACATAAACAAATAACATGCGGAAATCAAGTAGCGAATAATAGACAAATCAAAGAAACATAAAACAAAATATGCGTCGTTTACTCAAGTGGTACGTGGAGTTGTATCCCGAGTACAGATCATACTACCGTCCATTCGGAATCAGCTATGAAATTATGTACGGGTTTCCATCATATATACCACGAGAGGCGACACATTTTTAATTTTATTCAAGGGCCACAACATACATCATTTTACAATTCATGCATTTTCTATCTATTCAAAGGCCACAACATGCTTCACTACACAATAATCATGCAAACGAGACTCAATAACGATAAAAATATAAATGAAAATGAATGTGAAAAGTATCGTCAGGTCTAACCTTGTATGTCGACTTTTGGACTCGCGTTTCACGGTGATCGGAAGGGCCAAAGCTCAGCAACTTTCCGGTTCACTGGTTTGCGTTTTTCCTCGCTGTTTCTCTGCTCAAGCTACTATTTTTGCTCCGTTTCGCTGCTGTTTTGCTGCTGTACTTCTGCTGTATCTTGGTCACTGTTTTTGGTGTTTTAGGCTACTATTTTGGGTGTTTTTAAAGGCTTTAAGTGCATTTTTTTAATTATTATTTTTGGGATTAAAAGTGCAGTTTTTTAGTCACTGGTTTATGTGATTTAGGGGCTGTTTTGAGGCTGTTGTATAGGGGCTATTTTTCGGTGATGTGTGCTGCTGTATAGGGGCTGTTTTTCGGTGATGTGTGCTGCTGTATAGGGGCTGTTTTTCGGTGATGTGTGCTGCTGTATAGGGGGCTGTTTCGGTGGCGTTTCAGGTTGAAATATTTTCGGCAATGTAGGGGTTTATAGGGCTGTGATTTTCGGCTAATGGTGTAGGAGGAGAAGAGAAATATTTGCTTGTTGTATGCGTGAATCAAGAGGCTTTTTTTCTTGCTGTATGCGTGTGAGTGAGAGACCGCAAGGGTTGGGAGAGGTTGTTTTTTATAGGCAAAGGGGGTAGAGCTACTTCTTACTTGACAAGGAAATGGATTTGGCATTTAAGGAGGATTTGATTTAGTGTCAAACAAGGAAATCCTATTATTAAGGGGGGACAAAATTAGTTCAAATTAGGAAGTTAGTATATTTAATTTGTGTTGTTTAGGCAAAATATTTGTTAAGTTAGGAATACAATATTTTTAATTAGGAATAATATTTTGTTTATTAATTTTAATTAGGCATGATTTAATTTAATTTAGTATATTATTTAATTAATATTTTATTTAATTGGTTGTATTTTGAGGGTCTTGGGCGTGTGGGCCAAGTGTGGTGGGCTAGGTGTTGTGTTGGTTTGGTGAGTGGGTTTGGGCCAAGGTTAAATGGTTCTGGGTTTTTTAGGCCAAAGGTGCTTTAAAAACGGAGGTCCAACGAGTGAGCTTGGAGCTAAACAAGCGGATAAAATATAACGAAATACCGATTCCCTTCCGACGACTGTTTCCCGCAACTTCCTCGACTAAAACGGTAGTGCCTCCAAATGAGACTCATCATAGGGACTCACATGCAAAAATGCAATGCCTATAGGAGGCTGCCGAGTCTTGTGATACAATAACGAGTTTATTTGTTTGTTGCCGAATGATTGTATTCAAAAGGAGAGAGCGTGTGAGTGCCGTGAGGGACTAGAAGAGCTTAAGGGTTTGGAATTGCATGGCCTATTGTAGTTTTGTCAATATGCTTAATTAGAATTACAATGTATATCTTAATCACATTATCATGCCGTGTAGTTTTGTCTATTTACATTAGGGTTATATAATATAATAGATACTATTGCTACAAACTATGATGGACAATGAAATGCCAGAACAGACCAGAACATCATATAACTTGTGGTGAATTTGGCGTTGTTTGCTTGTGGCTATGTGAGTGAGAGCTTTGTATATTTTGTTTGTGATTCTTGTATGTGATAGAGATTTAGGTGAGCGAGAGAGGGAAGGCCAATGCCGAGAAAATTCTGATTAACATTAAATTTTGGAATGTGTTTGGTTTGGTTTAGTTTAGTTTGGTTTGGTTTTGTAATATAATGTTCATACATATACTATAAAATGCATGTGTTTGGTTTGGTTCTATAAAAATTCAAAATACATGAAACTTTTTGTGTTTTTGCAGATGGCACCGGGCAATCGCAGACGGGCTAATACGACTCCATCTACATCAGTAAGGACAACTGGCCCTGGTGGAGTCTCTGCTAGCACATGTGAGTCCAGTACAGCGAAGGGTCGAGACGCACCCGTGGCTTGGGGTTGTCTAAGTACGTTAAGGCTCACGGCCGTATCCGGATTGAGATATCAGATGATGGACACAGTCAAGTCGGGCAACATAATTCAGCGTTTAATACAGCCATAGGAGCTGCAGCTCGATATGAAGCTCCCCAAAACTACGTTTCTTGGAGAAAGATATCCTGGAAGACGAAAATCAACCAGCTATTCTCTTTGCTACTTGTAAGTTTTCGATATTGTTTGTTAGTTAACATTTTTATTTTATACTTATTTTTACTCGGTTTCTATTCATGTAGGAGTGGTTCGACTTCGATCTGACCAAAGTGAATGTCCAACAATATATTGACTACCACATGGGGAAAAGTTATAAAGATTATAGGACAAAAGTCATGAAACCAATATTCGACGAACATGGACATTCAGATGCTCCACAACACAAGCCTGATTTTATAGAGGAGCAAGACTGGACATTCTTATGTGAGCTTTGGTCTACCAAAAAACACGAGGTAAATTTTGAAATAAAGGAAATTTATAATTGTCTTTGTTTTCGGTACTTATATTGTTGGTAAATGCAGGATAAATGTCACACAAATGCGGAAAATCGAAGTCACTTGCGTTTTAACCACCGTGGAGGTTCGAAGCCATTTATCCAACATCGTGCCGAACATTTTGAGGTAAATATATCATAACGTAAAATTTAACAGTTCATTGGTTTTACTAATATGGAATAATATTGAATTTATTTTCTGTTTATAACAGAGTAGCACATGTGAGGTGCAATCATTTCCAGATTTTTTCCGTGTGACGCATTACAATGAGAGAAACAAATGGATAAATGAAGAATCTGAACGCTGCTATGTAAGTTTCGGTTTTTAAAATAACATAATTAATATTATATATATTAATTTTTTTCTCAAATTCTAATATAAACCTTATTTTTGAAACAGAACGAAATGATGGAACTCCAACATCAACTCAGGAGACAGGGTCCGACCCGATACCAGATGAGCAGTTGTCGCAATTGGTTTTCAAGAATCAGACAGCTTACAACGTTGGCCTTGGCACTCGTAAGAAGCCGACGTCATCTGCACGCAGTACTGTTAATTCGGAAATGCCTCTCTTCAAGACGAGTTAGCCACCACTTGAGACGAGCTGAAGCAGACTAATGACGAGCTACAACCGGTCAAGCTGGACCACGAGAAGAAGATGGAGCATCTTGAACATCAAATGCTGGTTTTCCGTCAGATGTTAGAGGCCTCAATCAGTCAGGGTGCATCGGGCTCGAGCGTCCCCCCATCACAGCAGCAATAAATTTTATATTTGGTTTTGTATAAACATTTTGAACAAATAATTTTAATATAATATGTTTTTTTTCTAAAAAAAATTGAATATAATTATTATTATAATATTCGTAATTCTGTTATTAATCGGAAATTTTTTTCAATTAAATTAAATATTAAATTAATTATTTTAGACCAAAAGAAGTAAATAATAATTTTTAAAAAACACAATTTTTTTAACTATTAGCGTCGAAACAGTCGACGCCAAAATCAATCTTTTGGCGTCGAACATTTCGACGCTAATAGTTACAAGAAAATCACCGCAGTAAGTATACATATATTACTTTTTTAATATACTCTAGCGTCGACATATTTCGACGCTAAAAGTCAAACTTTTAGCGTCGAATTATTTCGTCGCCAAATATAACATATAGCGTCAGAAAATTTAATTTAATTGTCGTAAAAAATTGGACGCCAAATACAGTCTTTAGCGTCGCAATTATTTATTTCGACGCTAAAAGTTATTCTCGTCGACATTTCGGCGTCCACCTTTTGCGTCTGATTATTTCGACGCTAATAATATTTTGCGTCGAGAATATGATTTTTGACGTCGATTTATTTCGACGCTTAAGGGTATAATTTTTGTAGTGAACATCATAATTATTCGTTTACAACAAATCACTAGAACTAATTTACCGATTCCTTTTAAATAATTTTTTTTGGCTAGCCATCCAAAAATATTTCTTAACGTGTCATTTTTTGCCACAATTGTACCATTTACCATTCTTCTTACTTCTTGATTTCGATCTGCCATGGTTTTGACTCACACTCGAGCCACGTTCTGTTGATCTCCCTCTTATCATCGTCAAAGCTTCTACTTGTTGCTAACTAGATGATGTGTCTTCCTTATTTTTGAGCCTAGGCACTTCTTCCAGAGTAGCAGCTGCAACTTCATCAAATACTAGATTACCAATGACAACATTACTTGTCAGTTGATGATAAGTTGATCATACGAATCATGCAGACTTTGAAGTAGAATCTTCACACGTTCATTTATTGATATAATATAATCCAACATAATGAGTTGGGAAAATTGTGTATTCTGTCATGGATGTGTACTCACTCATTCGAAGAGTGTAAAGTCTCATCTTCAAGAAGATCTTGTTGTATAGTGACTTGACCTCGTACAATTTGGTAAGTGCATCATAAATCTCTTTTGCAGTCCTCTTCTCTGCAACACCGAATAACACAGAATCTGTTAAGGTTAGATGCAAGTTGCCTATAACATTGTCATCCATATCCTTCCATTTTTCATCATTCTTTCTATATGGTCTCTCTCCAATTGCCGCAAAGCAACTGTCTTTTCTCAAAATTACTTTTATTTTAAGTTTCCATAGGGAAAAGTTGCTCCCTTTGAACTTCTCAATTTCGAACTTTCCTGTCATGTTTTTTATGACGACCAGCTTCTCACTTGAACCGGCTTTTACTATTTCACCGTGAGTAGTACCGTATAAAATACCGTATATGCGAATAATACTATATATGTGTATAGTATCGCATATGTGAATAGTATCGTATACGTGAATAGTACTATATCGCAAATGTGAACAGTCTCCATGAATAGTAATCCTGAACCTAAAGCGCTGATACCACTGTTAGAGGATCGTGGGCTGAAGCTGGCACACAAGTAAAGTGAAATTGAGAATAATTGTTAGTTTAAGAGGCTTTTTCTACCATATAATAGTACAATAATAATTAAGAGACTCAACCTACCATAAATCTTAACAATAAAAAAAGCAATGAGATACATATTTAACATGGTAAAACCCTTAATGTGAGGGAAACATCCACGGGTAAAAGTAGAAGGATTTCACTATAGTGGAAAAATTTTTACAACCCCTCTCTAAACAGAATGAGTGAACAATCTCACACTCTCTTATAATAGGAGAACTACAACTCTCTCACAAACTCTTAAGAAGAAATTATATTCTCTCTCTTAGAATACATAAGATTTGGTTGAGAATGAGATGAAGAAAATAATAAAATGGAGCCTCTATTTATAAGCATGAGATTCACTGTGTAAATAGTAAATTCTAATTTTTTTTAAGCATGTGGGGCCCACCCAAAATTTAATATTAATTTTTTTAATCATTACTCATCACTCACCTCGGTGAAGTGACTAACGTTAACAATGTATACTAGTTTATCTTTCAAATTCATACCATTTAGTTATTCCTACATAATTTATATAGAGGTACCCATGATAAGAATTTAAAGATAGAAAATTCATATATTTATTAGCATTCAGACATAGTTATATTAACCTACAGGTCTTGCCTCACAACCTTTCAGATATGATTTTATTAGCCATCGAATCTTGTTTACATCCCTAAGGGGCCTAGACAATACTGATTTGTTAAGCGAAAGCTAATTTCTATACAAGTGATAGAGACGTTTAGATTCTCATCTTATAATAATGAAATAAAATAAAAATAATATAACATATACATGGAAATCACTTAAAACGTCATTAAACTTATCAAAAAATATAATTTCAAATTGAGTAGATATCAAAATTTACATGTTACATATTGCATTTTATGAATGGTGATGATGCTAGTACCTTACAATAATCATTTTTTAGGACTTGTTTTCTTCCTATATGCACTGTTATTCTTTCCTTATTTTATTAATGAAGCAATCTCTTTTGGGTTTATACACATGATTAGGCAGGTCTAAAATATTTAGTTTCTTCTTTGACGTTATTATGACCTCTTTTGGAATTTTTTTTTTTTTAAAAATAGTGTTGATTATCAAATTGAGCAGCACTTGCAGAGAAGCGATTTGGTCAATCTCCTTTGCCTTCGAAAAAAATCGATCTGGTCAATCCTAGTATTCGTGGCCTAATATGGGACCAAAACTTGCACATTATAAAACCAAATTAAAGAAAAATCATATGTGTTTGACTGCTATTTTTTGTTCCAAAAATAATTTAGGAAATCAGTCTCTCAACCAAACCTCCCTCAGTAACGAATTTGTTTGGTTAGTAGGGAACCAAAACAAACTTAGCAAATAGAAAGATAATCATGAAGATAAGGATTTACGTGGTTCGGCGAAAAGTGGTTCCCGTAGAAATTGAAGAGGACAAGTTAAAGAAATATATCTTTTCTATTATATTTCACAATGCCATTTAGTACTATATATACACATTGTTTGAAATTTAAAATAGGAAAGAGATTAACTACTAGATATAAGTGACATAATTACAAAAGATTCAAAAATTGATATTCCTTGATTTTCTCCCTTCAATTATCTTGATTATGGAATCTTATCATGCCCCCGCAAGATGGACGGTCGTGGAGAGAGTCCGATCTTGGACTTGAGTGAATTGAAAGGAGACCGAGCAAGCGGTTTGGTGAGGGCGTCCGCTAGTTGATCAGCTCCAGAGATGTGTGAGACCCGGAGTAGACCATTTTGTACTTGTTCCCGGATGAAGTGGTAGTCAAGCGCGACGTGTTTCATGCGTGAGTGGAAAATAGGATTGGAGCATAAATTGGTTGCCCCAACATTGTCACATTAGATTACTGGTTGGAGAGAGAGAGTGACACCAAGTTCAGTAAGTAGAGCACAAATCCATCTAATTTCGGTAGCAGTGGAGGCTATTGATCGGTACTCAGCCTCAGTGGATGAGCGTGCAACGGAGCGTTGTTTCTTGGAGCTCCAGGAAATAGGATTATGACCCAGATATACTATGTAAGCACCAGTGGAGGTGAAGTCGTCCTTGTTGCCAGCCCAATCAGCGTCGGAAAAGGCATGGAGTGCGAGAGGGGAGTTCCGGCGGAGAAATATGCCATGGTCCAGAGTGCCACCGAGATATCGCAGTAGACGCTTCACTGCATGCCAATGGTCATCGGTCGGTTGATGCATAAACTGAGAAAGTTTGTTTACAGTATAAGCAATGTCTGGTCGAGTGAGGGAGAGATACTGGAGGCTCTCGATAATAGTTATGTACTCGGTCGGATCAGGTAAAGGAGATCCAGATTGTAATGTGAGTGTCGGATTTGTCGCCAGAGGAGTTGGGGCTGGCTTGACGTCAATCATGTGGGTTCTGGTGAGCAGATCGGCAATGTACTTGCGTTGACTAAGGAAAAGATCATCGTTGTGTCTAGTAACCTCCACCCCAAGGAAATAAGCAAGTTGGCTAAGGTCCTTGAGAGAAAAGCGCTGAGAGAGTTGGTCAATGAATCGGCGGACAGCTGCAACATCATTTCCAGTGATGATGATGTCGTCGACATAGACTAAGAGATATAGTGTGGTGTGGGCGTTGGTGAAGATGAACAATGAGGTGTCGGCCTGTGAGTTGGTGAAGCCGGACTGTAGAAGAAATTGACGTAGTTCATGGTACCATGCTCGAGGAGCTTGTTTGAGGCCGTAGATGGCTTTGCGAAGTTTGCAGACGTGATTTGGGTGATCCCGATCAATGAAGCCCGAAGGTTGTGACATATAAACATCTTCAGTGAGAGTGCCTTGAAGAAAGGCATTGTTGATGTCAAGTTGTCGGAGAGACCATCCTTGACTAACCGCAAGACTGAGAACAATCCGAACTGTGGTCGGCTTGATGACTGGGCTGAAGGTTTCATAATAATCCACGCCAGGACGTTGATGGAATCCCTTGGCAACTAATCGAGCTTTGTACCTGTCAATAGAACCGTTAGCATTAAATTTGGTGCGAAAAATCCACTTACAGCCGACCAGGTTCTGGTCGGGACAGGGTGGCACTAGTTCCCATGTCCCATTGCGAAGTAGAGCATTATATTCTTCCGACAAAGCTTGGCGCCACTTAGGGTCCTTGAGGGCTTGGGTAATGGTGGTGGGTTCGAGAGTAGGTTGCAGAAGCTGGGCGTGAAGGTTAAGTTTGTGGATTGGTTTGTGGAGGTTATTCTTGGAACGTGTGACAATGACACGGGGTAAGTCGGTGGATTCAGAAGGGTGGTCGGTTTTGGTGTGGGCGGGTATGGGTTGTGTAGTTGAGTGTGCAAGTGGTCGGTTTTGTTTTGTGTGGTCGGGCACGGATGTTGTAGTTGAGAGGTCCTGTGCTCGGTTGGTATTTGTGTGGTCGGTGTTGGTTTGTGGTCGAGAGTGGTCAGGTGGAGTGTCGCGGGTTGTGTTTTTGGGGAGGGTTGATACCCGGCTGTGTGTATGAGGTCGGTTGTTATGTGGATTATTGGTGAGGGGTGAGTGACTTGCAGTGGGTCGGTCGAGGTTAGAGTGATCATTGAGTTGTGGTAACTGTGGACTAGTTTGTGGTCGGTCAGAATTGGTTTGATTGGTAAGTGATGATGATGCTCTGGATTGGTTATGCCCGATAGGGCATCTGTTGTCTGCTGATGCTTGTGAAGTGGTCGTACATGTGGGAGTAATGTGAGGTGGATGTGGATGTTGGCTCGGGGCATTGATGGGTGTGGAATTATGTCGGGGTGCAGGGTCGGCATTCTGCAATGGTGGGTCCAGTACCGGTAAGGTCATGGAGCACCATTCAGAGATGGTGTAAGGAGTGGCACGGGAAGGAGACAAAGGAGATGTGGCAAAGGGAAAAATTGACTCAACGAAGCGGACATGTCGGGAGGTGTAAAGTCGATTTGTGGAAGGCTCGAAACAGAGATAAGCCCTCTGAGTGAGGGAATATCCTACGAAGACACAAGGAGAGGACCGAGACTGAAGTTTGTGAGAAGTGTATGGACGGAGCCAAGGGTAACAGAGACAGCCAAAGCTGTGAAGTTTCGAGTAGTTCGGCATATGACCGAAGAGTTTTTGATAGGGTGAGTGATGGTGTAAGGTCGGTGTGGGCATGGGATTTATAAGATAGATTGCAGTGGAGAACGCAAAGGGCCAATATGAGAGAGGCATGGAGGAGTGAGTAAGAAGAGAAAGACCTGTCTCGACGATATGTCGATGACGACGTTCAGAGTACCCATTGTGCTCATGAGTGTGAGGAGGAGAAGTGAGATTGGAGACCCCATGGATGGTTAGGAAGGAAGAGAGGGCTTGGTATTCCCCCCATTGTCAGAGTAGAGTGATATTATAGGGAGATTGAAGAATTTTTCGACCAGTGCCTTGAAGCGCACAAAGACATCACAGGTGTCGGATTTTCGTTTTAGGGGATAAAGCCATATGTATTTGGTGAAGTGGTCGATAAAGATTATGTAGTATTTGAAGTTGTCGAAGGAGTAGACCGGGGAGGTCCATAAATCTGTATATATAACTTCAAGAGGTGCAGAGGTAGTAAGAGTGGAGGAAGAGAACGGTAATTTGTGACTTTTATTGCATTGACATGCATTACAATGATAATTTGAATGAAAGGAATTAGAGACAGCAGAATTAAATGAAGACATGATGCTTTGAATATTGACGACGAGGGATGTCCGAGCCGATGATGCCACTCAGGAACAGTGGTGCTGACACTTGAAAAGGTGATTAGAGGGGACCGAGTGGGGGAGGTCGGCCATTCGTAGACACCATCTTTAGTTCGACCCTGCAACAGAACTGCCCCCGTGCGGAGATCCTTCACATGAAAAGAAGAGGGTAAAAACTCAATGGAAGTGTTATTGGACTTGCAAAATTGAGAAATGGAGATGAGATTACGTTTCATATTGGGTACATATAAAACATTGGATAAGGTAAAAGAGTTAGTTATAGTATTAAGAGAGGTAGAACCGTGGTGGGAAATTGGGAGGGCAGTGCCGTCACCGATCATTATTTCATCTGTGCCGTCATAAGGATGGTGGAGAGCAAGGTTGTTCAGATCAGTAGTGACGTGATGTGAGGCTCCACTGTCGAGAAGCCAGTTTGGGTTGGATGAAGAGGTGGTGGTAGCATTTGCTTGATATTGCCAGGGACTGGGTGTGCGAGGGTTGGAGGAGTTGGTCGACCGGGTTGGTGGTTGTGCACCGGGGAAGTGTTGGCGGAAGAGAGGGCATTGGGAGACCACATGGCCTTGATTGCAGCACCATTGGCAACGACCAAGAAATGGACGAGGAGGATGTCGGTCTGTTCTAGTGTTGGTGGGAGTGTTTCTGGGAAGTTGGTGGTTGGTGGTTGGTGTAAACCGACCGGTCTGGGCAGTGTTATTAGGATGTGGTCGGTTGTAGGTCCGAACATTGGTGGGATGTGCGGATGCCGGGTGGGAAGGGGAACTGGTCCTGTTGCGGAGAGATAACTCATTGTTGATGAGTTTTTCATGGAGTTCATCAAAGAGAATAGTGGAATCACGGCCATTGACAGAGTCGATGATGGACTGATAGTTATCGTCAAGTCCGTCAAGAACCTTTTCAATTAGATCTTCATGGTCAAGAGGTTTACCAATGGCGGCAAGTTGATCGGCTGTGGTTTTGATGAATTGCATGTATTCGGTAATGGTTTTAGGGCCTTTGGTGATGTGTTTAAGATGATCTTTGAGTTGTTTGATGTGACCCCGAGATGGACGGGCATAGGTGTTGACAAGTGTTTGCCAGGCTTCATATGTGGTGGTGGATTGGGTGATGAGAGGGACTAGCGATGGTGATAGGGTGCCGACCAGAGCTGCAAAGATCAGTTTGTCTTGGCGTAGCTAGGTATGATATTCGGGATTTGGAGAAGTGACATTATTGGTGGTGACGGTACGTTGTGGGGTTTGATGATTTCCATCAATGTGTTTTTGTAAATCGTAGCCGATGAGAATGGCTTCAATTTGGGTTTTCCAGGATAGATAATTCGTTGATGTGAGTTTGATTGAGTTGTGGATGGCAACTATGATCAAAGGTTTTGTAGGTTCGTGGGTGTTGGGGATGACATTTTGGGTACCGTCGGAGGCCATTGGAACGGAGGATGGAGATAGTGGAGAAAAGTTTGCCAAGTGATGTTGGGAAATAAAAAATTAGAGAAGGGATCTAGGCTCTGATACTATATAGAAATTGAAGAGGACAAGTTGAAGAAATATATCTTTTCTATTATATTTCACAATGTCATTTAGTACTATATATACACATTGTTTGAAATTTAAAATAGGAAAGAGATTAACTACTAGATAAGTGACATAATTACAAAAGATTCAAAAATTGATATTCCTTGATTTTCTCCCTTCAATTATCTTGATTATGGAATCTTATCAGTTCCAACCTACGTTCACGAGAGGAATGGGTGAATTTTATTACCTGCTCGGGGTCAAAATCGACCCGAGCTACAAGTAGTGCGGTGATTTTACAAAGGATTTATAACTCCTCGGGTCTCACACTGGCCCGTTACAAATAACTCAAGCGGTCGGATTACTGACCAATTTTTTCTCTATATCTATAGTTCTTGAATTCTCCATTTTACAAATTATGAGATGTCAAAATTGTTGTCCCTTAAATATGTGGCTTCAATCCATTTATATATGCTTCCAAATTCACTATTCTGTCACACATGACGTCATCTCCTATCACTGTCATCATTGTACCAACAACTCTCATCAACTACCCACAATTCGGCCAATCAGAATACTCCATTTTTACTGTCATTGCACTGGTCTATGACGACTTTGATCTACCACTTCCCTGCCATTGTACCGCCCTATGGTGGCTGGCAGGGGTTAATTCCAATGAGAACCGTTGTTTTTCCAATAATCATCATAAGTCTTCCAAAAGCTCATCTTTTTCTAATAGGGCATACATCACCTACCTTTAAACACAAAACTCGTGGTCCCAACTCTGCTTCTCAGGTCGCCATACCGATGTGAATGATGATTGATTAAACTTCTTGGCTTCTCTAACCAGGTCAGATTTATAAACAATGACCATCTCGGGTCGGATTCCACAAACAGTTAAATGCTGCCAAATCTAACACTTCTTCTCTGGGTGAGGTCGGTATCCCAACTTGCTTCATCGGCAGGTTCTGTCCCCGGGAAAACTTTTCTATGCAGAAGACTCGGGTCCCCTTTGTCGTACTTCAGCCTCTCTGGGCCCTTGGACCTTTATCATACTCATTTGGCCAAGTACAAACCTCATTTTACTCCTCATCGGTATTTAAACTTTCTCGAAATGAAAAACTGGCATCACAAGCAAATTGGTTATTGCATTTTCTAACGATTTCTTGCACATGAGAGAAAGAAAATGTGATACAACATCATAATTATTCGTTTACAAACATATTACTAGAACCAATTTTTCTATTCCTTTTCAAATAACTTTTTTTGGCTAGCCATCCATCAATTTGAATTTCGTCCATCCTTATTTTTTTAATTTTAAGAAATAATAAAAAAGTTACCTAAATTTCAGTTTACACCCTTTCCTTTTAGAATTCATACCATGCATGTAGTTATTCCTACATAATTAAAAGATAGAGAATGGATACTTAGAGCACTCAATCCTCTTTTATGTATGAAAAATTAATTATAATTTCAAATTGTCTAACAAGTGACAATTCAATTGATCAAGATACATAAGTTTTGAATTCGATTCCTTCCAGTGACGTGAATGAATAAATAATTCATATAATTATTAATCTTCAAATTTTATTCTATTAACATACGGGCCTTTCACAGCCTTCAAGTATCATTCTATAACTCTATGAGTATTGTTCTAATCCCCTTGAAACCTAAGTAATGTGATTCACTAAGCGAACTGTTGACTTGTTGATTCAAACTAAGGTTAATAGATTTTAACCTTGCAAAGAAATTTGTTTCCACATCGCCAAAATAATGATTGAGTACATCCTTGCCGGAAAAAATGCAGACTCCGAAATAAACATACTAAAAAAAAAAAATTATTGGGTCTAAAGCACAAGAAGCTTGCCCATTATTTTGGCGATGTGGAATTATTTTCTTAACACTTCTTATCACTTGCAGATTTGTATTTTTACCAAGCCCTTGTCACGTGGAAAGGATCACATATAGATTGGACATTTTTTTGTATGGTCCTTATTATTAATTTTTATTTTTGTAATCATTGAAAATTCCTCAACCAAACCACCCCTTTCGGGTTTAAACGGAGCAAGTAAAACCTCCGACTGTTTCAGGCTCTTACAAGAAATACATTTTCTGAATTCGAATTTAGGATCTGAAATACAGATCCTAAGCCATACACCGTCAAGTCACGCATCTTTGGGACCATATGGTCCTTATTTGATGAAGGGTTATTTATATTTTATTATTAAACTTAAGATAAAATAATAATTGGATATTATGAATTTTGAAATATTATATTTTATCACTAAACTTATGAAAAATAATATTTTATTATTTTTTCAATAAAATCTTAATTGACCGTTAATTGTTTGTTATATTTTAATATTAAGATCAACTAATTATCAACTAACTATTATCTAATAAAAAACTTATAAAATGATAGTTTTTATATGTCTTTAATATAAAATGTTAATTTTTCATAAGTTTAATAGTAAAATACGATATATTATTATTTTATTATAAGTTTAATAACAAAATATGATGTTTGTGAATCCAATCCTAAGTGAGTTTGTCCCTTATAAGGAAAATGGTAAGGAAAGTAAAGCAAAACTAAATAAGAATAAAATTATCAACTTAATCTATACTCAAAAATTAATTAAAAATTAAGAATTAAGATAAACTTACATATTTAGGCTCACGTCAATTTTCAAATTTCAACCTTTTCAATAGAGATTAATTTCAGATTAATTTGTGTATGGAATGATTGAAGGACAAGAAATTAAGACACGAGAAAGAAATAAATAAAAGTAAAAGTAAAGTGCCAGCAGAAAACCAACCCCACTTTGCTTAAAATAAACGAAACATCATTGAAATTTGAAAAGATACAAAATAAAGGAGAGAATAATAATAATAATAATAATAATAATAATAATAATAATAATATAATAGAACTTTTAGAACATCAATAATGCAACACATAAACATTATACTGAACTGTAGCATCTCCTGTTTTGAGATCAAAATTGTGAGTTCTAGCTTCAACATAGCCTCTAGCAAACCTGAAAAGCCCACTGCCTCCAATCACAGACATCTCTCTCACTTTCGAAAACACTGTGTTTCTTCCAAGCACAGTGATGGTGCTTCCATTGTATTTCCCTTCAATGAAAGCAAAATTCATGGTCATTAACAAGCCAATCTCTTCTTGTGAAGCAAGTGCATAAAACCCTTGTGCCCTTCCCACCATTTTCGAGCTCATTTCTGGCCCTTCAGTCAGTGGATTATCAATCATATTTATTATGCCAAAACCATTTACTGATGTGTTTGTGGTTGGCCTCACCACTGCAATTGAAGTAGGGTTTTTGCCACTTTGGATGTCATGCCAGTAAATCTGAAAATGGGTTAATTTTTCTTTCTTCATCCCCATTAGCTTTTTGTTCATGGTCTTTGCATAACCATGGACATGAATTTTGGCAAAGGAAGAGAGGAGAAAGAGAAGAAAGATGAATTGGGTAGCAAAGGTTGTAAGAAATCTAGCCATGGATTCTCTATTGATTTGGTCACTCTTAAAACTCACTATGTATGTGTATATATATAGTAAATTTTGAAATTTGAAAATCAACTTGTGAGCAAGTCATTATTAAAAAAAAATTAAATTCGAATGGATAGAAAATGAACTGGCCATTGATTTTGTTATTTATTTCTAAATGGCCAATTAATCCAAATTTGGAGATTTTCATATCATCTAAAAAAAGTTCAAGGAAGATTTAAATCCATATATATGTATACACGTAAACTAACTAATAGAATCAGACCTAAAATTTAATGTTTATATGAATTTTTAATTTATACACTTTATTATGAAAAATAAAATCTAATAATTATTATATAGAATATGCGTATTTTTATTAAGTGACATGATTGGTTGACATATCAACTCAAAAATATTATCAATACAATTAATTTTATTATGGTTGGTGGAGCTTTAAGTCCCACCTTATTTTCTAGATGTCGTGTGTGTCATTGCATGATGTAAAGTTGTAAATGCTGCCTTAATTTTCCAAGTGAACAAGGACTGACCTTTCCAAGTAATTTCTGAAATATGCTTTTCCTTTTTCCACGTTTCAGAGTTGGGGTGGTTGGGACAAATTTTCTTATAATTAAATGTAAACTTTCGCCTCATCATTATGCTTCTTAGTGCTCGGCCATGGGCCATAATTATTATCTGACTCAGTAGTTTTAATACTCGCGTAGAAATGAAGTAATGTTAATGTAAGAGCAGAAAAAACTTTCGGATTGTGCTTTTTATACAATTTTCATACGTTTTATTTTGTGTATAAATAATAAAACTCAACTTTATTTTACTCCTAATTGTCGAATTTAAACGGCCTGAAATCGCCGACTAATAAGTCGGCAAAGCTCAATTTGATTTACCTCTATATGTGCAGTTTAAACCGTAAAAAATCGACCATCACTGTTGAATTGATTCGGTTTCACAAAAATTTACCGATTTAATTGACCGATTAATCGGTATTTAATAATCGATTTCCGATTTAAAATCGCATGATTTGTAAAAAGACTAACATTCCTTTATTATTTAGAAGTTTTAGTCATATTTTTCAACTTTATGATTATTTAAAATTTTTCCATCATAAACGAATGATTTTTAATATTTTTAGAGGATCTTGAGATATGAATTTTTTTTCTCAATCATGAGAAATATCATTTTTATATTTCTCTTTTAAATTCGGATTAGTCCTCCATTATTTTCGATTAATCACTCAAATCATTTTTGATACTATTCGTGGCCAATTTCCGATTAAAACTATCCAAACCCTTACATCTCTGATAATTTAAATTTAGGTGGTCGTTAAATAACTGCTTACAAAGTTACTCGACCACACTTTAGCCGTTTAGCATTGATGTTGGCAGTGTACGAAAAGAAAAAGAAAATACACACAGAAGCACATGAAAATGGATTATATAGTATTATTATTGAATTTCATCGATAAAGGTTTCTTGATCTTCAGAGTTTTCAATTTTTTTGTTTGTTCAAAATGTAAACAATTAGCTATGTTTGAGAAATCATTGGACAACAAGGTTTGGTAAAATAAAGTTTTTTTTAAAAAAAAAAAAATTGATGCACTTTCTTAATTTTTTTTTGTCTTTTCATTAAATTTATTTGATAATCAATATTGAATTATAATCCGAAATATGTAATTATTGTTATCATTATAAAATAAATAGTTAGCAAAAATTTCGTATAACAAATCTTTTATGGAAAAAGTATCTTTCTATAATATAAGTAGAAAAATTCTCTATATGATGTATTATTAGAAGACATGTCTCTTGACATGTGTCCTTTAAGAAAGACACAAATTAAAGTGATTTATCTCTTAAAGTGGAAGATTATCATCTTAGAGTTCAAATGGTATATTGGAGGGATATAATCATTGTAATCCTTTAAGTTAAAAATGTCTTTATAAAAGCAACCCTCTATATATATAAATAGGGTTTTTGAGTTCTCATTTTTTTTTCATTCATTCAATTATTTCAATTTTTTCATAAGCCTTTAGGCATAACAGAGGAAGTCTAAAGTTTTGAGAGTTTCTACCATTTTCAAGTTCATAGTTCTTGAAGAATGAAGTGTCCGTTTTATAAGAAACAACCAAGTATCATGAGATAACATTAGCCAATAGATCCATAAGAGCACGATGCGGAGCTAATAAGTTCTTAAGAAAATAGTTTACTCGACTTTTAAAGATCATCTTTTACAAATAATTCTCATTTTTTTTTTTGAGTTTATGTTTGATCCATAGATTGCATGTTTACTATTTATTAATTTGGTTGAATCATGCATGTTAAAAAGTGATTAACAACACATCCTGTTCAACAATCTTAAGAAATTATTAGGAATTTTGTGTTGCAAAATCTGTTTTTGCATGACTCACGCATGATTAATAAGTTATAGTAAGTGTTTGTCAAATTAGATTAAAAAAATTAATTAACTAAATAAATAAAGTAAACTTTGTATACATGATTGAAATAGTAAAGTGAGAGGCAAACTAACTAAAGAAATCATGATTTTATTATTTGCTTTGAAAAAGAATTATAAATTATCTAGATAATTTACTGTGTTAAAAAAAATTAAATAAATAAAAGTTATTTGATTTGAATTATAAGTTATAATCAAATATTGTGTCATTTGACTCTAAGATTATGATAATGTTTCTATTAACACATGATTCTTGCAATTTGGTAACTCACTATTTTTAGGATTTATTCATTAATTAACTTAGGAAAATCATATAATAAAATTATAAACTCGGTTATTATAAAATTAAAGTATTTTCAATTATCACACATTAACCCGATAATTTTAAATGATAAAGTTGATGTTAGTAATATAATATTTGTTGGATTATTTGTTGAGAATTACAGTATAACACTAAAAATAAATGCCTAAGATTTCCTTTTGAGAAAGTGACTAAGGAAATTCTGACACCAATGCGATAAAAACTTAAGTGGGTAAAGATTTAAGTTGTTACGCCAGACCCCATCGTCCTCTGGGAATTTTCATTTCTCCATTTATCATAAGAGATTTTAGTCACAAATTCAATAACTTGTATTATTTGGTGTAATTTTAATTACTATCTAAAATAATAACAAATGGAACATATAAACTGGATCATTGTGGAGGCCGATTTCGGTAGTGGTCCACAATCGAGATTATCAAAAAGTAGGGCACGAGCGAACCTGCAAAACGAGTAGAGGGAATGAGGAGCTTACTGCCCACCGGTGTGGTGGAAGCCGTAGGCACTCCGACGCTCAAGTCAGTGTCAAGGAAGGAATATAGTTCTAGATGGGTGAGTCAAGGTTTCAGGAATACCTTAACTTCAGTTTGAATGCCGTGAGGGCGTGTATGCTAAGAATGTCTGTGTGATGGGTCGTGTCTGAAGATCTCAGGTCCCCCTCCATTGTTTCGTTTCTTTCCTTTATAGGTTTTCTAATCTGCCCGTTGGAGTTTCCATCAATGTGAGTTATTCCTGATAACTGACAATCGTGTCTTTAAATTCCAATCTATCGACTTCATGGCGATCTTTATTGAGTATTGATTCCTCTTGATTCCAGTAACTGGTGTCCGTTGGCTCCCTTTGTGTTAATGGGCTTGGGCCTTTGAGGTGGTCTGGGTTGGTTCCTTGCATGACATTTCGTCTGTGGGCCCAGTCTGCTTGATGGGCCTCGGTTTTGTGGTTGGTTCCGCGGTGTAATGTCGTTTTTACCATTGGGGCCAATTTTGGCCCAAACAATCATAAAATTGATCTTTACGTAATTTCTCTTGTGTAGACTTATTGGTAATCGTTTTAATTCTCAGTTACACATGCTAGTGGAAATATCACAGTATTGATCGCTCATGGAGAGAAATCGGATAAGTTTGATGGAGCAAACTTCAAACATTGGTGTAAACATGTATTTTATTCATAACCCAATGATGAGTCTCTTATAAGGATACCATCTGAAATTTGGGGGAAATTGCAAAGATGAATACCAAGAAGGAAGGGAAATCTGGGGAACATAGCCAAAAACCGGCCGGACATGTCTTGAAAAGCATATATCCGCCTGGACATGACACAATTATCCTTGAACTAGTAGATTGTCAGTTATTGAAGTTACGGGATCTAATTACGGTCGGCCGAACATGTAATTTAAAACACAAATCTAGCTAGTCATGTATTAATTGGTCAACCTACGTGCAAAATTCAAACAGCTGTTATCATATACTTGATTACGTCTGACCGGATATACATCCCAAGCCCTACGTCTGGCCGGATATACATCCTAAACCCGACGTCTAGCCTGAAATATATCCAGTTAGGCCTCCTTGAGGCCAAGCCCACTGAATGCATGTTTTACATATTCGACCTTTGTTGAATTTTATTTATCAATGTTGGAATTTTTATTGCATCATTATTATAATTATTGTTATTTAGTGTCTATAATGTTGTTTTTTTTCTGTCTGTGATATTGTACCTCTGAGTACATGATGTGCCCAACCATACTTAACTTAAGTCCGGTCATACATGAATAATTATATCTGGCCTACAATAAAAAAAAAATGTATGGCCGACCTCACCAAAGTCAGGCCGATGAGATGCATGCTCAAATCTGTTTTAGTATCGTTTTTACCACTATTGTAATAATATATAGATATTTGCTTGTTTTATTTTATTTTATTATAATTAATGCTTGCACATTTTGTATACCTTTAAATTACTTTGCGTGTGATTGCATTATAAGATGTGGAGATACCCCATTCAAGTGTAAATATTATACTGGCATCAATAAAAGATCATTTCGAATCCAAACGGGTTTAAGGTCGGACATTGAGAGGAGTATAATGCGGCTTTAAATCATTCCAATATCTCATACCAAGTAGTGACCCCCTTATTCTCCAGTTAGTCTCCCCGCGAGACTATCCGTACTCTCTATGGGCTGCGAGCCCCACAGTGTAGTGGTCGCATACATCATAGGCATAGCGGTAAACCATGCTTCGCTCCTACAGATAGAGAATCAACCCCGAAAAAATACATTGTAGTATTTATGGCGAGATTGAGGAGAATCGTGTCTTCGAGTCGGATGATTTAACGGCGAAGTTTTCAATATTTCCAAAATAAAAGAAGTCTAACAAATTTTTATTTTGTTTTTAAATTTGGTAGGTGAGTGAAATAGTCAATTATTGAACACAGCTGTAGGTGTAAAAATTGTTTCAGTTTTTAACTTCAATATCTCCCAAACGTGATATATACAAAACTGGCAGATTTGTTTTCCAACCGACATAATGTGATTTTGGTTTGATATTGCAGGTGCCAGTTGCTACTTGATCCTTATTTTACGTTGGTACTTTCAATTATCATCTTTGTTAGTTGCACTAGGACTAATCATTTGTATACAGGTCATACATATGCTTTCTATAATTAATATTTTATGCTTTATATAATAACGATTCTTTAAGTTATATATATTGCAATTTTTAGAAAAAAACTCACTCAGAATTAAAATAATTAGAAAGATGATAATTGGAAGTATTCGTATTCGGGTTTGGAGATCATGGTCTCCGCTCTAAACCCGCCCCATTGCCACCCTAATATCAATAATATGCACTCATAATTAAAATAAAACCTAGTGTTTTTATCAAACACAATATCTATATTTTGCATTGTATAGCGTTAGAATTGATTCAACCTATTTTCACTCTTTGCAAGGGAAGAATAGGTAATATTTTAATAAAACATAACTTCAAATTGAAGAAATATACATGTGTC
The DNA here is from genome assembly GCA_019454045.1 of Zanthoxylum bungeanum. Classification (NCBI taxonomy): domain Eukaryota; kingdom Viridiplantae; phylum Streptophyta; class Magnoliopsida; order Sapindales; family Rutaceae; genus Zanthoxylum; species Zanthoxylum bungeanum. The sequence goes on from SKCR01048935.1 coordinate 47,246, forward strand.
TAGAGGAAAAATGATAAAAAAAAAAGAAAAAGGGGTCAAATATTACCATGTATAATTTTGTTAGTATTTCTCTAATAAATAATCACTAATATTTACTTATGACTGCTTAAGTATTGATGAACGGTTAATATCCATATATTTCTCGTTCCTCTATTTTAATGTGTTGTGAGTGATATTGAGCTTGATGAACGAATTGAATTTTAACTAATCTATTCTACATATGCTTTCTAGAATTAATATTTTATGCTTTATATAATAACGATTCTTTAACTTTATATATATTGCAATTTTTAGAAAAACTCACTCAGAATTACGAGTAGCTCAAGGCACATAGATAAAATAGATTAGTTAGACTACAATTCTCATTAAGTTTAGGGTGGCCGAGTCGATAATTTTTTCAGGAAAAATAAAAGAATGAATTGAAAATTTCCTCCTCCAAGATTAGTAATTAAGACAAAACTTCTCATTAAGTTCGTAAGACTGCACTTCTCATTAGCACTATATAATAATCATTTGCATCCCAATGTAGTTAGTATCGAAACACTCATCTAATCATATACTATACTACCCGTAATGAGAGCTATATTTTATAGATAAATAAAAGGTTCAACATAAAATAGAGAAATAAAATCATATAAAAGAATGTATCAGATTCAATGGTGATTCGCTAATTGAAAATTAATTTATATAAAAATAGTAGGAACATTCGTATTCTCTTTTTTTTTTTTATATATAATGAAAAATAATATAATATATATTGAAAAAAACTTACAATTTTCTTAAATTTGTTATAAAAAAAATTTTACGGTTTGAAATATTTTACACTCCATTAAGTTAACGAGGTTCACAAAGTTGAAAGTTTTCTGATTCTCTAATCTTTACATAATGTTTTCGGTCATCTGTCAGTGGATGCTTCTAATTATGCATTTGCATAGGAGGGAGCATCGGTCAGTTCCATTAACCTGAAATTTTAACCGAACCGTAATTATTTGGTTAAGTAAATGATCAACCGATTTAAACATATGATGACACATAATCATTAACCAACCTAACCATTATTTTTCAATCGGTTTTGGTTAATTCGTTTTAATTAAAAATATAAATATAAAGTCAAATTATGATTTGTAATCGGTTAATTTATTGGTTCGATTGTACAAATTTCAAAATCTTAACAGAACCGAAAAATCGAAAAAGTTAAAAATCTTAATCGAAAAAACCGATTTAATCACAATAACCGAACCATTATAAAAAAAATTAACTGAAACGGTTCGGTTAATCGGTTAAAATCGATTAATGAAAAATCCTACATTTGCATTTAAAAATATGGACTGTTTAATTTTTGTATTCATTGTGAAAGCATGCATTTCGATCCCCATTTGAGAATAAAACACTATTCCTATTTTTTAAAATTCAGATCTTCTTAGATATTGTTGGTTCAATCTTCCGAATAAAACACTGTTCCCATTTTTTTATTCAGCTCTTGTTGAATAAAAATTGAATTAACAACAACAATAATAATAAACAACAACAACAATAAAGAAACATTATAATTAAAATATAATATTCTTAAAACTAAAATGTTCAACATAAAGGAAAACAACAATTAAAATTGATTAGGATAATGTTAAATAATTCAAGGAAAATGACTTTTAAATGTTTTCAAAATTTGAACTAAAAGTTAGGATTGTAATAAAAAATTAAAACAAAAATACACAGTTTTTGAGAAGTTTTAGCCAATCACATTTTCTTATTTTTTTTTTTTTTTTTGTTATATTATTTGGTTAGTGATGAAATTGTTACGACAGACTTAGAAAAAGTGTCAGAGAAAACAAATTCACACTCAGAAGAAAATTTAGAAATCTCCCTACCCATAACAATATTGTTTTGTTTTTTCTTTTGTATTTATTTTTCTTTTTGTTTTTGTTTTTGTTTCTTAAATTTCAATAATATCTCACGAAAGGGAGATCCTTTAAAAAAAACCACATGGCATAATAGGCTTTACATTTATGGATCTTCACGTGATTCCTGATATCACCCTCAAATCGGTGACATAACTTTTCTGTACTCCCAAGCTTGTATGAGAATTTAGACAAGATTGTTAATTTTCTTCTCAATAAATCTGTGATGAAATCCCTTGATTTTTTCAATAGGCTTAAATCTGTTAAAGTCAAGGTTGGTGCATCGAAAGATACAATAATTTAAGGAAAATTATATTAAATTTGTGGGTGAGTCCCACGTGTTTAAAAGAAAATAATAAGAAATTAGAATTCACTAAATCTCATACTTATAAATAAATGTTTTATTTCATTATTTTCTTCATCTCATTCTCAACCAAACCAT
>SKCR01048936.1:0-49563 GCA_019454045.1 Zanthoxylum bungeanum
TTCTCAAGAGTTAGGCGTCGCGACGCCAATTTCGGGGCCGCGATGTTGCGACAGAAGCCTAGAATCTTAATTAAGTCGTATTTTACATGCATAATGACTCCATGACTTCCCTATAAATATAGAAGCTCGTCCAAAACCCTAAGAGGAGACTAATACATAACTCAAGAGTTCAAAACACATATTTTGGAGATATCCAAAGATAAAGATTGAATAGCGACAAGAGGAGACAAAGACGGTGACGTGCGAAGACGAAGGGATTCGATTCGGGTTTAATCTTCTAGTTTATTTTTTTAACTCTAATGATTTCTATTAGATTCATGACCCTATTTTCATTGTTATTATCTTTGGTCATGAACTAACTCTATTGTTCTAGAGGATGATATAACCTATGCTTGAACCTATGTGTTGATTGTCAATTTTATCGTTATAAAGTTTTGAATCAGTTTATTTATATTCTCTTGCTTTTAATGCTTCTTGTGTGTTGGCCACAAATTGAGATGATGCATGTTTAGAATCTATCACTCGGGAGAGGGAATTTTGAATAGGATATAGAGAATATAACCTAGGAGATTTGTAGAGTTCGGGAGAATCTATAATCCCTTTGAAGTCATTAACAAAGAATCACAGAGCGTAATGAATTGTTAATTACTAGATTTTTATAGGGATATCGAAGTCTGTAATTGATAATATATTCACTCGGCACTCAGGATAGGGAGTTAGAATAATTTAGGGTTCTTGGCTTATAAACAATACAACTGAATAAGAATTGATTGGCATAAAAAATACATAGGGGATGACTAGGTGAAATCAGACTCTAGAATCTCTCATATCCTGGTCTGTCTTTATCCAACGTTTTGTTTCTTAATTATTTAGTTTTTAATCTAAATTTAGTTGCTTTCTAAATAAAGTTAGGTTTACTAATTATAGTACTTACTGTGAGTTGAATACAATCTCTATGGGTTTGACACTCTTTCACTTATCTTTACTAAAACTTGACACCGTACACTTACGGTACGATATAAAATATCACAACAAGTTTTTGGCGCCGTTGCCGGGGATTGTTAATCTAATTCACAAAAATACTATTACCAAATAACCTTAACTTTAATTTAGATTTTTTATTTTTATCTTTTTTATTTTTATTTTAGTATTTTTTGTCTTTATGTGCTTCAGTGAATGCGAAGATCCGCAAGTCTTGACTCACTTTTGTTTGATTCAGAAATAGAAAGAATATAGAGGAGACTAAGAAAAGAAAGGAAATTTGAGAAAGAAGCAATGACGGCTGAAAATATAGAGAACACCCACGTCCGGTGGCAATTAGAGATCACTTTAAACCAGTCGTTGATGATAACTACTCTGGGATTGCGCACCCACCAATCAATACCAACAATTTTGAGCTGAAACATGTATTGATCAATATGTGCAAAAGAACCCGTGTGGGGGTTCAGCTGTAGAGGATCCCATTGTGTATTTAAGGATGTTCTTGGAGATGGCGGACACCATCAAGATGAATGGTGTGACCAAAGAGACCATCATATTACGTTTATTCATATTCTCTTTAAGGGACAAAGCGAGAGATTGGCTGCAATCTTTTCCGACGGGGAGCATCATGACATGGCAGGATATAGCTACAACATTTCTTGCAAGGTTTTTTCTACCAGCTAAATCAGCCCAACTGAGAACAAAAATTAGCATATTTAGGCAGTTGGAGACTGAAAAATCTATATGAGGCCTCAGAGCACTTTAAAGATCTACTTAGGAGGTGCACACAGTATAATTTTGAAGACTGGGTTAAGATTCAGTTATTCTACAGTGGGTTAAATAGTCCAAACAGGACCATGGTCGATGCAGCTGCTGGAGGAATTCTGTTCAAGAAATCTGCCGAAGATGCCTATGCTCTACTGGAAGAGATGGCCATTAACAATTTTCAATGGCCAATTGAACACACTAATGTGCCTAAGGTGGTGGGTATATATAAGGTAGATCATATTGTTGCACTTACAGCTCAATTGTCATCCTTCAAGACTCATCTATCAGCATTGACCAATCAACAAGGCCAACCATCTATTGATGATGATGCTGCTAATAGAATGATCTTATCTGACAGAGGATATGAGCAAGTCCAATATGTGAAGAATCAGAACTTCAACAATTATAGAGGAAATCTTATGTCTAACTATTACAATCCGAATTTGTCATATGTCAATACAGAGAATGTCTTGCAACCTTTTTCTGGCTACAATAATCATAGAGATGAGCAGAAACCTTCATTAGAATACCCATGAGCACATTCGTTGTTAAAACTTCAGAGAGGTTTGAGAAAAATGAGTCAAGGCTGAACAACATTGAAACACATATGGACAATTTAGGGGCAATAATGAAGTCCTTAGAAGTGCAAATTGGTCAGATAGCTTCTTCCATGGCTAATTAACAAAAATGTGCATTTCATAGTAATACTGAGGTTAATCCTAAATAGCAGTGTCAAGCCATTACCCTCAGGAGTGGGAAAGAGATTAGAGATACTCATAAGGACCAAGGCAGCAAGGATAAAGAAAGAGCACTTCGGGAGGAAACAGTAATAGAAGAAGAGAACAGTGCAAAAGCTCTTTCATATAAACCACCTCCCATCCCAAAGACACCTTTGTCGTACCCTCAGCGCTTTCAAAAGAAGAAATTGGATGCTCAGTTTGCTAAATTTCTAGATATCTTCAAAAAGATCCATATCAACATTCCATTCGCAGACGCTTTGGAACAAATGCCTAATAATGTGAAGTTTATGAAAGAGATGATGTCAAAGAAGAGGAAGCTGGGAGACTTTGAAACAGTAGCACTCACAGAAGAGTGTAGTGTCATCATACAAAAGAAGCTCCCTCCAAAGCTAAAGGATCATGTTAGCTTTACCATTCCGTGCACTATTAGAAATCGATATTTTGGTAAAGCACTATGTGATTTGTGTGCTAGTATCAATTTCATGCCCTTATCCATCTATAAACAGTTAGGCATAGGTGAGGCAAAGCCAACCACTGTCACATTACAGCTAGCAGATAGATCCCTCACCTACCCGAGAGGAATAGTAGAGGATGTGTTGGTTAAAGTGGATAAGTTATATTTTCCTGCTGACTTCCTTGTTCTTGATATGGAAGAGGATCATGACGTCCCAATCATCATTGGGAGACCTTTCTTGGCAAAAGGTAGAACGATCATTGATGTGCAGAAATGTGAACTGACAATGAGAGTTCAAGATGAAGAAGTCACCTTCAGTGTTTTTCGAGCCATGTCGAGTCCTCAAGGTGATGAAGAATGTCGTAGGATAGACATTATAGAAAGACCAGTTGCAGTAGATGATGACCTTGTGTTAAACACACCTATGTGTATTCAAGCCAACCTGTATGGTAAACCAAGAGTCAAGCAGCCAATGAGTATAGTGAAGCCATGCAACGAAGATCCTCCACAGCCAAAACTGCAGCCATTCCCAAAAGGCCGCAAAAAGAGGAAATCAAGAGCCAGTGCTCACTTGAAGATGATCATTGGAAAGCTCAAAAAGTGGTCAAGCCAATTTTGCCACATGTGTAGTCAAAAATTTCAACCATCAGTAGACTTTGGAGGACCATCATGTATAAACTGCCATAGCCTGCTAATCTGTCTTTTTCATGTCATAACAACTGGTGGATACCAAAAAAGAAGACACATGAGATTATCTGATCCGCTATGCTGAAGCCACCATGACCACTTGGGTGGTTATGTCTGGCTGAAGATGTTACACTTAGCACTAGCGGGGAGGCAACCCTTGCATTTTTTTTATTTCCTTTACTTTATTTTTATTTTATTGTGTGCTATTTGTTTATTTATTAGATTGCATGTGTAATTATGTAGGTAATAGCGTATCCCACACAACCCGCGCAACCAAATTCTGACCAGCAGGAGCCTGATCAACTCCATGCACGATAATGCTGTTCCTCACTCTTGTTTTTTATATTTATCTTACATTGAGGATAATGCAAGTTTTAATTTTGGGGGTGTGTGCATGTAGTGATAGTTGCTGCTGTTTATTTAAAAATATTTTTTTTTTTAAGTTCTAGGGAGTAAAACATATGTCTAATGATGAATATTATTTTCTTTATAATGAAATCTTAGAAATGATAAGTTCCCGATTGATTTTTATCTGATACTTTAAGTAGGTGATCTAGGTTAGACTCGTAAGTACTTAACAAAAGCTTTTTAGCAGTAAGAACTTAGGTAGTTGCCAAAATGACTAGTTGAAGAAACTACTTACTGATGAATGACCGTTTGCTTAGATGTCTATCTCGATTTGCTAGTGTTATGATGTATGGTATGGTTAAAAATAAAAGAAAAAAATTGATTGAAAAAGAATGAAAGCAAGAGAAAGAAAAAGAATAAAAGAAGAAGTTAAATCACCTATAACCGATAAGCGTGAAGCTACCCATAGGCGAGTGTTAGGACCACCATGAGGAGAAATGCTACCTTAAAGGGTAGATGTATTGAAAAAAATGAAAAAAAATGAAAAAGAAGGAAAAAATCATACCATACTGAGCAAAGAAAGGCAATTACATAGTACTTTTGAGATATCTAGGTTGGTTTGACCCATCAGATCTCAATTTTTGACACGAAATCATGGAGTTGGCTTACTAGGATTCGAACTGTGACTGGCCTTTTACACACACACACTGTGAGTTTTACTTAGATGATTTATTCAAGAGCTTGGATTTTAGTTGCATTGATTACTTTGAAAGTTTTCTGATTTCATTAAGTAGGCATTTTTTAGGACAATATTATGCATAACTATCGGGACTATTTTATTTGCTTTTATTAGTTTTGAATGATTGCATGTGTGTGAATGACATTTGTGGCTGTCATCGCTGTAAGCCCTCACGAGACTATAACTCGTTGACTAGGGCCGTCTGGGGGTTTAAACGCTTGTTGCATATGCTAAATGCAATCGTGATCCATACGAAAGTGGCCTAGTTAATTTTGTTAATTTTGTTTGTTTATTTTTATTTAGTTTTTATTTAGTCTTTTGCTCGGGACTAGCAAAATCTTAAGTTTGGGGGTGTTTGATAAGCGTGGTTTATACCCACTTATTCATGCATTCTTAACTTACTATTTTGTAAGGTTTCGTGTCATTTAATATATTTTATAGTTTGTTTTATATTTGATTGAAAGGAAGCATTAGAACATGGATCTTGGAGTAATTGGACTTGTTATGGGACCTTACGGACGCAACGGAAGCACGCGGGAAAGCAGAAAATACAGAAAACACTCATCCTGAAAAAAAGGTGGCATTGCGGTACACTTTTGGCGTCGCGGCGCCTCACCAGGATGGATTTTGATAAGTGCGGTTTATACCCACTTAATCATGCATTCTTAGCTTACTATTTTGTTATGTTTCGTGTCATTTAATGTATTTTGTAGTTTTTTTTATGTCTTATTTGTAGGAAGCATTGATACATGGATCTTGGGGCAATTCGACTTATTTTGGGACCCTACGGACGTATCGAAAGCACGCGGGAAAGTAGAAAACGTAGAAATCGGTAAGCCAGAAAAACCAACCGGCGCCTCCTCAGCACTCCATACATTTTGGCCAAGAGTTTGGCGTCACGGCGCCCCGACAAACTCCCAGAAACTCAATTCTTAGGGTTTTACATGCATAAAGACTCTAAGACTTTATTATAAATACATAAGCTCATCCAAAACCCTAGAGGGGGAGGCTAATACACAACACAAAGACACAAAACACTTATTTTATAGAGATCCAAGGAGGAGGATTGAAGAGCGACAAGAGGAGACGAATGCGGTGACGTCCGAAAAGAAAGAGATTCAATTCGGGTTTAATCATCTAGTTTCTTTCTTTAAACTCTAATGATGTCCATTATGTTCATGACCCTATTATCATTGTTTTTATCTTTAGTCATGAACTAACTCCATAATTCTAGAGGATGATGTAATTAATGCTTGAACCTATGTATTGTTTGCTAATTTGACCAATATGGCTAGAATATATGAAGTGGACCCTCTCGTGGCACTTATACAGATTTCAACCTTATCGACTCATGTAGCAGCCCTAAGAAATCCACGAGTACAACCATCTATTGAATGAGCGGTGGATGAAAATATGTTATTATTGGAAGGAGACCCGAGCTTTGAGCAAGTCCAATATGTGAATAATCGAAACTTCAACAGCTATAGAGGCAATCATGTGCCAAATTGTTATCATCCGAACTTGTCATATGTTAATACAGAGAATGCTTTGCAACCTTCATCTGGCTTCGACTATCAAAGAGCAGAGAAGAAATCTTCCTTAGAAGATTTCATGAGCACGTTTGTTGCTAATACTTCAGCAAGGTTTGAAAAGAATGAGTCAATGCTTAACAATATTGAGACACACATAGGAAATATAGGGGCAGCAATGAAGTCTTTAGAAACACAGATTGAACAGATTGCGTCCTCTATGACCAATCAACAGTAAGGGACATTTGGATAAACTGTCACAGCTCGCCAAGCTATCTTTTTCATGTCACAACAGCCAGTGGATACGAAATAAGAAGTAACCATGACCATTTGGGTGGTTGCGTGTGGCTGAAGACGTTAAACTTAGCGCTAGCGAGGAGGAAACCCTTGCATTTGTTTTATTGTTATTTTCTTTATTTAATTTTTTTTATTGTGTGCTACTGTTTATTTATTAGTTTGCATGTTATTTATGTAGGTAGCACGAAACACAAAAAGCCCGCGAAACCAAATTCTGACCAGTAAGAGCCTGATCAACTCCATGCATGATAATGTTGTTCCTCACTCTTGTTTCTCTATGATTATCTTCCATTGAGGACAATGCAAGTTTTACGTTTGAGGGTGTGTGCATGTAGTGATAATTCCTGCTATTTTGAAAAATAATAATTTTTTTGTTTTTATTCTTTTATAGTAAAGTATAAGTCTAATGATGAATTTGGTTTGCTTTCGATGAAATTTTAGAAATGATAAGTTGCCAATTGATTTTCATATTATGCCTTGAGTAGGTAATATAGGTTAGACTCGTAAGCACTTAATAATAGGTTGTTAAGCAGTAAGAACCTAGATAGTTGACAAAGTGACTAGTTGAAGAAATTACTTGCCGATGAATGACCGTTTTCTTAGATGTCTATTTCGATTTGCTAGTGTTATGATGTATGGTATAAAAAATATAAATAAATTTGATTGAAAAAATAATGAAAGCATGAGAAAAGAAAGAAAGAGTTAAACCACCTATAACCGATAAACGTGAAGCTACCCATTGGCGAGTGTTAGGACTACCATGAGGAGAAATGTTACTTTAAAGGGTAGGTGTGTTGAAAAAAATGAAAAAAGGAAAAAGAAGAAAAAATCATACAATACTGAGCAAAGAAAGGCAATTACAAAGTAAAATTGAGATATCTAGGTTGGTTTGACCCATCGGATCTAAATTTTCGAGGCAAAATCATTGAGTTAGCTTACTTAGGAGCCGAGTTGTGAATGAACCTTTACACACACACTGTGAGTCTGGCTTAGATGATTTATTCGAGAACTTGGATTTGAGTATCATTGCGTACTTTGAAGGTTCTCTGATTTTATTGACAAGCATTCTTTGAGGACATTATTATGTATAACTATCGGGACTATTTTCTTTGCTATCATTATTTTTATATTTTGTATGATTGCATGTGTGTATGAAGTTTGTGGGTATCGTCGATGTAAGCCCTCACGAGACTATAACTCGTCCACTAGGGCCGCCTAAGGGTTTAAATGCTTGTTGCATATGTTAAATACAATCGTGATCCCTACGAAAGTGGCATGGTTAAATTAGTTATTTTAATTGTTTATTTTTATTTATTTTTATTTTGTCTTTTGCTCGATACTGGCAAAATCTTAAGTTTGGGGGTGTTTGATAAGTGCGGTTTATACCCACTTAATCATGCATTCTTAGCTTACTATTTTATTATGTTTCGTGTCATTTAATGTATTTTGTAGTTTCTTTTATGTCTTATTTGTAGGAAGCATTGATACATGGATCTTGGGGCAATTCGACTTTTTTTGGGACCCTATGGATGCATCGAAAGCACGCGGGAAAGTAGAAAACACAGAAATCGGCAAGCCAGAAAAACCAATTGGTGCCGCGGTGCCTCGTCGGCATTCCATACATTATGGTCGAGAGTTTGGAATTGCGGCGCCACTTTCCGACGTCGCGGTGCCTTGATAGACTCCCAGAAATTCAATTCTTAGGGTTTTACATGTATAAGGACTCCAAAACTTTATTATAAATACATAAGCTCGTCCAAAACCCTAGAGGGGGAGGCTAATACACAACACGAAGACACAAAACACTTATTTTAGAGAGATCCAAGGAGGAAGATTGAAGAGCGACAAGAGGAGATAAATGCGGTAACGTCCGAAGAGGATGGGATTCAATTCAGGTTTAATCATCTAGTTTCTTTCTTTAAACTCTAATGATGTCCATTATGTTCATGACCCTATTTTCATTGTTTTTATCTTTAGTCATGAACTAACTCCATAATTCTAAAGGATGATGTAATTAATGCTTGAACCTATGTATTGTTTGCTAATTTGAGTTTTATGAAGTTTTAATTCAGTTTATTTGTATTCTCTTGCGTTTAATGTTTCTTGTTTGTTGGCCAAAAATTGAGATGATGCATGTTTAGAATCTATCGCTCGGGAGATGGAGATTTTGAATATGATCTAGAGAATATAACTTAGGAGTTTTATAAAGTTCGGGATAATCTATAGTTCATTTGAAGTCATTAACACAGAATCACAGAACGTAATGAATTGTTGATTATTAGATTTTTATAAGGATATCGAAGTATATAATTAATAATCTTTCATTATTGCTCAAAAGAGAGAATGAATACTTTAGGATTCTTGATTTATAAACACTGCAACTGGATAAGAATTGATTGGCATGACAAATACATAAGGGATAGATAGGTGAAATCAGACTCTAGAATCTCTCGCGTATTGGTTTCTCCTACTTAAATATTTTCATATCTTATTTATTTAGTTTAATCTTATTAATTATTTTCTAAATAAAGTTAGGATTATCAATTATAGTACTTAGTGTGAGTTGAACACAATCCATGTGGGTTCGACACTCTTTCACTCATATTTACTAAAACTTGACACCGTACATTTGCGGTACGATATAAAATATCACAATAAGTTTTTGGCGTCATTTCCGGGGATTGTTAATTCTAATTCACATTAATACTATTACCAAGTAACCTTAATTTTAATTTGGATTTTTATTTTTATTTGTAATTTATTTGTGTTTTAAGTTTATTTTTATTTTTTTATTTGATTATTGATTTTTTGTCTTTCTGTGCTTAATGAGTGGTAATTATATCACTATTTCCCACTCATTTGACCTAATATTTTGTATAGTTTCTTGAGTTTTGTGTTATTTTGTAGATAAATAAAGTTTCAGGACATTTTGGAGGGGATTTGGGGCCAAAACAGTGAAAAACAGACAAAAGGGCATTTTGGTCATTGGGCGCGTCGTGACGTCTAACATGCGCCGCAAGCTTGCTAACGTGCGCCGGGGACACGTGTCAGAATCTGAGAAGTTTGACTTTGCTAACGTGCGCCGGACTTTGCTAACGTGCGTCATGCCACTTGTCACCATCACAGCCGATTTGCTAACGTGCGTCGTGCCATGTGTCATCATCCTATGATGTCGACAATCACCATCGCCACGTGTCGACACGTGTCATCCCACATGTCAGCCACGTCATCTTCCACGTCAGTAGAAAATCTAGTCAACCTGCCACGTGTCAGCCACGTCATCATCATCCAATCACAGCGTGCCACGTGTCGCAATTCTATGGTGGCGACAATCACTTTCACCACGTGTCGCCATGTCAGTGCCATGTCATCGCCACATCAGCTCAATTATTGACTCATTTATCCGAATTGACATGTGGCAGATAAGAATCTGAAACCAGCCAATCACTAGTCGCCTCATCATCACATCGCGACGCAAGAAGGAACTTGCGCGTCGCGACGCGATGGGGTCACCGATGCCTATAAATAGAGCTCAAAATTTCAGTTTCAGATGTACCTTCCTCTCTGAATTCTCTGATGTAAATAGAGAGTTTTCTACTTAGTTTGTTTTAATTTCAGTTTTGTAATTAATTTTAATTATGTTCTGTAATAATAATAATTTACTTTATTTAATTTTACAGTTTTTACTATTCAACCATGAGGAGGTAACTTCCCCCTGCTAGGGTGAAAGGTAATTCTTTTACTATTACTTTTTAGATTAATCTCCCTTAAATATAATATATTCACTATTTAAAATTTGACTTAAAAAGAAAACCGCTATATTGGTCGGTTGATAATTCATTTTAAACTGGTTTAAACCTGACTAAGCAAGGATACCGCCAGATTTTTCGGTTGGTAATTAAATTTTCTTACCGCCTATATGGCAGGTTTATTTTGATTTCGCCTTTATGGCTGATTGGACTTAATTTGACTTAATCAGGTTACCGCCTATATGGCTGGTTGGTAATGTTATCACAAGTTTATATATTATATTTTGGGAGATTTCTAAATTAGTAGTAGTAAAAATAATTCATTTTACCTTAGCATTTTATTTTATTTTATTTTACTTTTCAGTATTTACTTTTCCGCATTTACTTTTCAGCATTTTTACTTTATGTCTTTTACTTTTAAGTTTTTTCTAGCCCTAGTTATGTGTCGTAACTAAGTTAGATATCTGGGGTTGTGATGAATTCCAATATCACCGGTTATAAGAGGTTAGATTATAGTTTGGGCAATATAAAGATTTATTATTGAGTCTTAATCTTAATGCTTTTTCATTAACTGGCCATTAATAAAATTGAACTGGTAAACTTAAAATGAACTTGGAAAAGAGATTTTAGGTTTAAGACCTGAGACTCAATAGCCCACGATCTTCCTTGAGGATAGATAACCCTTTAATAGATTTCCTTACAGGATAGGAATATACATGTCGGGCGGGGGTAGCCATAATTGGAACTTAATCTTAATGAATCCAGGTAATTTGGTTGACATAGACATATGGTTCAATTGAGTTAAACTGGGTATTTGCGTCTGACCATCGACAGAGACTTTCATATAATTTATTGTTCCAGGTTAGTAAATCAATATATTACCCAACTATAAGATAACCACTTCATCTTTTAAATAATATTGGAATAAATCACAACCCTATATAGTTTTATAAATTTGTATTTTCTTCAGTTTTCTTTCTTGCAAGTATTATTTACTTGTTTTTAAATTCAAAATCATCACCATTTCAAATCAATCAACCTGTTAGATACTAGTAATCATTTGACCTCAAAAATTAATAGATTAGGTATTAAGTCATCATGGGATCGATATTTTTTATACTACTTGAACGATACGTGCGCTTGCGTTATACGCGTGTGTAAACACCGGTCAGTGCTTCAGTGAATGCGAAGATCCACAAGTGTCAACTCTTTCTTTTTTTTATCCTGAAATAGAAAGAACATCGATGAGACTAATGAAAGAAAGGAAAATTGAAAAGGAAGCAATGGCGGCTAAAAATAGAGAGAACAATCCATGTCATTTGGCAATCAGAGATGTAACATCCCAGATTTTTAGGACTGTTGTAGAAGATTCCTGGAACGATGTTATAGTCTCGGAGCATGATGATAATGAAGAACAAGAGTTCAAGTGATGTTATATGGGTTGGAATAATAGATTATGAATATTTGTCGCGTTGGAAAACCCTTGGGATTAAAAGTCAGTTACGCGATTTTTACTATACGAGTAAAGTTTACTATTTTGACCACCGAATTAGCAAATAAACTCCGATTGAGTTTATTCTTGAACCATCAGACTCTTTTTTCTGAGGCGAACAACTTTTGTATTGAGCACTTTTCGAGAATCACATCAGAAGGGCTCCGAAAATGATAAATTCCAGAAAGTTCCATGATAGGGGCCTAATTGAAATTTTCCGGGGTCAGTTTGTAATTTTCAGAAACTTACCTATATAAACCCCATAGCTTCAGCAAATCACAGAAAGGGCAAACTTTCTCTCCCTCCTCCAACTGACCCCCCCTCTCCAAAAATGATAACACTCGTCTCCTCCTTGCGCCGGCCACCGTAGGCCGGCGTACCACCACAGAATGGACCGCCGGCCTATCCCCAACCTCCAGATGCCGGCGGCCGGCCAAAGGACACCGGAATCCGGCGTAATCACGTCAAGAAAGTCGCACATGTAGGTTAGTCGATCCCGGCTCGTCGGTTCATTTCACGGCCCGATCCACCTACCAAATCGAAGCCCTCGACGAGTACTACGAGTATGCGGAGTCGATTTCACTGATCAGCGGCCGGAATCACGCAAAACGAGGAGAGAAGCGTCGGTGAATAGTAAACCCATGATGAACAGTAGCTCCGATCGGAATTCCGTCGACACCAGCACGTTCGTATGGCCGTTGGGAGTCCGAATATGGCCTCAGAATTTCGGTACGACTCTCCGTTAGAATTTATTATTTTAAAGTTTACAGTTTTATATTCGGATGTCTCCGGTAGTTCCGTAGTTTAGCGAATTGTTATGAATTGAATTGGATATTTTTTAATATGCTAAAACGATAAATGTGGTAGAATCCGGGGAGTAACGGATTAGATTTGATCGATCCTGTAGAATTAGCGAGTTTCCGGTAAAACGGTGTTTCTCGCGCGATTGAGCGTAGATGACCGTAACCTTGGTTAAGATATAAATATGATATTGCGAGAGTAATTGAGTAATTCTGGATTAGTTCGGAGGGTTCGAGACCCTTCCGTAGTGTTTGCGGAAACTTTTCCGCAAGATTTGCCGCAAACGCGTAAAATGAGAATCTGAACCATCTAGCTAGTTTAGAATAGTATATGAGCATATATTAGAGTAATAAAGTTTAAAACGGTAGAATCAGAGAGGATTCGTATATTCCGAGAAAGTCCGTAGTTTATTATAGATGAGTAGAAAGTTCCGCAAATAGCGGTTCTGATTGCGTTTTATGATTTGTTTTGACAGATCGGGTTCAGGTACGAGTGTTCGCCTAGCCAGGTAAGTAACTCATGCGATGAACGCTTATGTTATATGTTCAGTTCTAATTTAGATAGTAAAGAAACGATATAAGTATAGTTATAACCATGTAGCAGAGTGTGTGTGTATATTATTATATATATAAAATAATGCAAGTGAGATACTAATAGGTCTATAATTGAAGGTATAAAAGTGATAAAGTATATGAATTTAGTGTAATGAGACTTGGGTTTGGGGGCTGTAGAAACTACACTATAGGGAATGAGATTAATGTTTAAAGAATGATAAAATGCAAGGAAACAAAAATATATGAACTAATGCACGTAATTGAACACAAGAACAAGAATACGAATGTATACATGTATAAGCCAAAGCATGTAGGTTACATGGAGAAATAAGTAAGTACATATATATATATATATATATATATATATATATATATATATATATATATATATATATTGTTTGTATTTATTCGATTAAGCCTAATTAATAATTTTGGAAGATGCCTAAATAAGCCTATTGTTCAGATAGATGTTATAGTATGATTATAAATGATTAAAGAGTAATGGAAATGAATGAATAAGTAAACTTTATATATATATATATAAAGTCATACATTCGTTTATAATGATCGATTGTGTGTGTATGAATATAACTATACATTATATTATTTTGTGAGTCATTAATAAGGTAAGTTATAGAGGTAAGCTAAGTTGTGATGGTATAGATGTGTATAAAGTATATTGTCAACAGTATAAGTATATAGAATGTGAGACGACTCAAGATGTAAGCATATAAGGAATAAAATGCATAGTTCATTTCTTTGTATATATGCATAAACACGAGCATGAGCATATGCATGAACATATGTGGTATTATGTAAAAAGTATGGTTAGAATAAAAAAAAGTATTAGAAATGAACATGCATATGTCGTTAGTTTAAAAGAGTGCATGATCATATCCATGTACATACATGATAAAATGAGAAAGGTTTTGAAACTCAAAAGGTTTTAAAGAAAAATAACAGAGACTTTTAAAAAGAGATGTTTTTAGAAAAAGGTTTATACAGTTTTGAGATCCATATTATGGTTTTATGTTTTTCGGGACATGAGGTAAAAACTCACCCCAGTATGTAACTTGAGATACAGTTCGGAATTGACGGATACTTTGGAATTGACGGATTCAGAAACATGTGCACATGTTGGGGACTGAGGGGACGCTCTCAGATCCTCCAGATGGGCTAGGGGGACGGCGATACGTAACGCCCCTAGACCCTAGTTTGAGCTTGGGTGGTAGCATAGATCCGCACCCCCAGCTCCAGTTTGTGGCTTGGGGGACGGCGATACGTAACGCCCCAAGACCACCATATTCAGGGCAGGTATGTCATGCTTTGGGGGACGGCGATATGTAACGCCCCAATGTCATGGGTTTGCATATCTGATTCTAGGGCGTATTGGGGGACGGCGATACGTAACGCCCCAATGCATCAGTTTTCTACAGACACTCAGATATCAGTTTTTCAGAAAAGAAGTTTTGAAATATCAGATTTCCAGAAAACAACTTTCAGAGATACAGAATTCAGAGAAAGTTTCTAGTTTTCAGTTTTCAATTTTCAGATACAGTTTACAGTGTTGAGTTACAGTTTTCAGTTTTAGATACAGATCCCAGTTTTCAAATGCAGTTTTCAGTCTTCAGATACAGTTTTCAGAAATAGATTTTCCAGAAAGAAAAGTAAAATAAAGTTTTAGAAAGAATTTTCAGAAAGGATTTTTCAGTAAATAATATTTCATAAAGGATTTCCAAGCATTATAGAAGCACATCATGTTAGAGTAGAGTTCAATTTATAATTATGCACATAAGTCATACATTCTGGTTATCATTTGAAATGCATATAATGAGCATTAATGCATAATAGAATGATTATTTCTATGTGCATAAGATTGATGTTAGTATGTATTGTAAGTTTACCTAGAATGGGTACTTTGTAAGCATCAATGTTTGATAACATGATTTATTATACATATATTTGTAGTGGGATAATCATCACAAGTTAAGGTAGAACGTAATATATAGACTATGCATATTAATTATGATTTCTAGTTATTATTAGAAGTGCTTAGATGACATTGATGCATGATAACATGGTTACATTTAGTCGTATATATGATTGATGATTGTATGAGTTGTATACTTACTTGGAAAAGAACGTATTGAAATGATGTTAGAACTTGAAGAAATGATAATATATGCATGTGTACATAGTTAGTGGTAGTGGATTAAATGTTTGATAGGAATAATATGTTGGTATAACCGATTTGATGATATTTCAAGATGGTGAAAGAGAAAAAGTTATAATAAATATCTGAACCAGATTAGTAAAGAGTTTATAAGAGGTAAACAGAAATCAGAGTAGCACAACTAAAGCATGATGGATCTTAATCTATTAGTTAGAAAAGTAGAATTTGATGTATTCAATACAGAGGATTAATATGGATGTAGTAAACAAAAGTAAGGTATGTTTGTGTGTGTTCAGATAAAAAGATCAGTAGTAGGAAATATGGAAATAAAATGGATAAAAGTTATATGGCTAAAACAGACTTTGTTTGAGTTTGTATGCTTAAGTTAGGAGCATGGTTACTTATTGAGTCATTATGACTCACACCACAACAGTTTGAAGTTTTGCAGGTCCGTAGCAGTCATACAGAACCAGCTAGATTTCTGTGAAGACTTTGAAGACACCGGATTGCCCCAATTGCAGTCAAGAGTGTCTTTGAGTCCTGGGTCGAGTTATGGGTCCTCACGGCGCTTGTATTTGTATTTGCATTTGTATCTCTTAGGTAAAAGTTAAGTAATAGTGTAGTTTTATTCTGAGTTCTGGCTGGAGGCCAAGTGATTTGCTTTTTGTTCATTGAGTTATGGTCTGAGATCACGTTGATGTTGAGATACCGGCCTGAGGCCGAGATTTGATGATTATGTTGTATTTGGATGCTGGCTATAAGCCAGGTTGCATGATGTTCTGCATACATCATGCCGAAATTTCATCAGATTCAGAGGCTTATGGATGTGGGTTTTCCTGTCTCCTGCCGGTAGCATACTGGCCTAGGCGGGATGTTATAAGAGATCACTTCAAACCGGTCATAGATGATAATTACTCCGGGATTACGCATCTGCCAATCAATGCTAACAACTTTGAGCTGAAACCTTCATTAATCAACACGGTGCAGAAGAATCATTTTGAGGGTTTCAACTGTAGAGGACCCCAACATGCATTTAAGGTTGTTCCTGGAGATGTCAGACACCATCAAGATGAATGACGTGACTAAAGAGGTTACCAGGCTACACTTATTCTCATTCTATTTAAGGGATAAAGCGTGGGATTGGCTTCAATCAATACAGATGGGGAGTATCATGACATGGCAAGATATGGCCACAATATTTCTTGAGAGGTTCTTTCTGTTGGGGTTTTTTAGCGAGAGCAGCGGAAGCGCGCAGTTCGGGCAAAATCGTAACCTTAAAAGTTACCAAATAAATTATTCAATATCCAATATGAATAATTCAATCATATTTCACCTAAACATATTTATTCGATATCAAATAACGACATAAATATGTTAGAAATATCGCGAACTTTTAAGAAAATATTTTTCCGCAAAATGACATAAAACGCATTTTTGTCCGAACCGACCAACCAATACACATGGGGGCTGCCCATGTCAGCTCCAATAGTACTTGGGCAATTCATGGGCTTATCGAACAGTGACCAACTCACTGTTTGGATAACGGACACCTAGTCAGCCCGAAACTCACCCGATAACCCTTTTTTCAGCGTTTTCGCATATTTCAACTACGAAACAATTTCCGGAAATTGTTCCAATGCCCTAAAAACATCCAATACATTTATAAAACATACTTTTCATCATCAAAATCACAGAAATTTCAGATCTGATTTGGTAACTAAGAATATCATTTTTCATTCTTTAAATCCAAATTTTTCAATATTAATCATATTAATAATTACACCAACCAAAGTCACCACAAAATGAAGAACTCAAGAACAACTATAGGAGTTACAAGAGTGGTCATAACACTCTAGAATGACAACAAGTCATCAAATGACAAAATTGAACTAATATTACACTAATATTATCCAATCTAACTTCACACATGCATCTAGCCTCCAAATCCATCCTCCAAATCAAAAAGCCCCAAAATATAAGAAAGGAAGAAACCCTAGAACTGTTCTTGATGCTCAAGAATAAGAAACAAACTTTCTAAGCTTAAGAATATTAAAGATTACCTCAAAATCTCCTAATTTCCTTAAGCTTTCTTCTTGATTTCATCATTTTCTCTCAAGTTTCTTCAAGAAATATTTTGGGAGCTTTTCCATGGAGGAGGTTTCGACCAAGGCTTCTAATGAAAGAGAAAAATAAATTTTTTCACTTTATATACTAGGTTAAAAATGAACTTGGGGGTAAAATGGTCATTTTAATTTATTTAATCACATTTAAAGAATTCAAATTCAACTTGAATTCTTCAAGCTTAAAAAATATGCCATTTGTTACCAATAATATCTCACCACTTATCATACTAATTATGACTTATGGATAGGATATTTAATTTCTAATTATTTAATTATTTAACAATTAAATAACTAAATAATTAGTTAATATAAATATCTATATATGTATTTTTATTTACATTAAAAAAAAAAATACATATGTTAATGACATGTGACAAAATCTCGTTTGACAATTAATTAATATATATCAAATCAAATTTTGTATCAAATACAAATACATATTAATTATTAATTGATCGAAATGGCCATAATACATGTATTTTCGTTTAACCGTTTAAACGATTCGAATTAACTCATTTAATTCGGTGAAGTATTATGAATAATCTATATTATTCATAATGCGTTGCCCAAGTGCTCAACGAGTACACTTTATATTTTGGGACTCTCTAAGTTTAGGTTTATCTATCACAGAATTAAATTTCGTGTCCATAATTCACCCACTAATGAATTATGACGACCACAGATAATCTCACTAAACTATTGACACGCTCAAAAAGTGGTCTTTTACTCCCAAGTATAAGAGTGTCATAGTAATAAAATAACCCGGTAAGTCCGGGGTCGATCCACAGAGAAGAGATTTAGCAAAATAGAATGATGAGTAGAAAGTTTGATTTGTTTGAAGTAATTGGTGACTTTTATATTTGAAATACAATAATGAAAAGAACTACTAGAGTTAGGGGATCCACTTTTAACCTTTGAACTTTTAAAATTTCGCTTAATTATAATATATAAATTTCCTTTTACTCAATTGATTTATCTTAGGAATTAATTATGACAATATAAAGAACCAGCCATAAAGGTGGTAGTCATTTATGTCAATAATTAGTCATGTCAAGGTACTAAGTATGCCAAAAATATAAAACCAGCCATAAAGGCGGTAATACTGTTTATCTATAACAAGTCCTATCAAGGTATTTAATTATGCCAAAATCATATAAAACCATCCATATAGGTGGTAGTAATATAAAACCATCCATAAAGGCGGTAGAAAGATAAAACAAGCCATAAAGACGGTAGAAAGATCAAACCAGCCATAAATGTGGTAGAAAGATAAAACCAGCCATAAAGGCGGTAGAAAGATTGTCAATAATTAATCCAGATCTAAATCAAGTTTTAATAAGTAGATTTCAATTTATTTATTATAAAAGAAGCGAGTTTAATCTAAGTTTTCATTATAAAAGTTTCACCCTTACCCCAGCAGAAAAGAAATTAGCTACTCATATTGTAATAAAGAAATTAGCTTATTACTTGACCATAGTAATTCAAGCGGAATCTAAAAGACAAATTCTTATCCAAGTCAATAATTATTTTCTTTCTTTCTAAATGATCAAATAAATGACTTCTCCTATACTTTTTACCATTCTTCCATATACTCATAAAACAAGGTATTAATCAATATATTGTGCCCACAATATCACAGGTATTTGTTGAAAAGAGAGTAATATTTTTATCCTAAAATTATATTAAAGTTTACACATTTTGGTAGTGAAAGTTTATTTATAAACATATCTTCAATCCATGTATCAAACTTTGGGTCAGTGGCTCTCAAATTAGTTGGTTTTAGGGCTCTAGGTGTTAAGACACCCCTATGGACTTAATTGCTCGGATCTCAGATAAACAGTGTCCAAAACAAATCTTCAATCCATGTATCGAACTTTGGGCCAGTGACTCCCAAACTAGTTGGTTTTAGGGCACTAGGTGTTAAGACACCTCTACAGACTTAACTGCTCGAATTTCAGATAAAAAGTGTATGATTCCCTTAAGCTTTATTTTTAACATTTGTAGCGAGTTTTAGGCCAGTAATTCCCAGACCATTTGGCCTAGGGTATTAAGTGTTAAGACACCCTTACGGATTATTGACTCGAGTTAAAAGGCTACGAAAAATGAACTTTATTTAAACATCAACATTTTTTTTTCTATATAAATTTCACCGCCTTTAGGTGTTACCTCTAACAGATTAGAGAGCCGAATATTACAGAATTTTCACTTACCACTCATGATCTTATGTTACCATGTTGTTGATAATATCTGTCAGATGAGCATATAAATATCAAATTTAATCAATGTTATGGAGAATTCACAAATTTAAATGATTCAAAGAAAAATTAACAACAAATAACTTGTTACGAATTATACTGAGATGCGTCTCATAAGTGAAAACTCCTTACACAGCCACCTCTGAAAAAAATTCCACTTGGTTTAGAAAATAAATTTGTTGTTAGTTTGTGTGTATATATATGGATATATATTCTTACACAGAAAATAACAAAAAAGTAAAAATTGTGTGAGAAATAACATCAATTAAACATGAAAATTACCTCCCCCCAACCAAAATAAAACATTATCCCCAATGTTAAATAAAGAGAAGTATAGTTTAGAAGATATCACCTGGTTATTGGAATTGACAGTACAACTACAACTAAATATTACAGATTAAAGTCCAGGTTTACTTTGCTCTTTTTGCCACGATCGTTACCAGACCAGTTCAACTTGAAAAGAATAGGGTCGATTTTTGGTTCAAAAGCTACGAGTTTGTCAATTAAATCATCAGCTTTTCTTGCAATTAAGAAAATATCTCTTATCGGTTTTAAAATAAATCAATTTCTTTTGGCATCTTCAAGAAATACAAAAAGGAAATCGAAAAATCCATTAACATTAAACAGCCCAATGGGTTATTAGTGAATATTCAAGTTTGCCCATGACGAAACTGTGAATATTTCTTCCAACGTTCCTAGCCCACCTGGTAAATCAATGAAAGCATCAGCATGATTGATCATTTCAGTGAGTCTTTCAAACATACCTGGGACAATACATTCTTCTCCATTTGATTTTCTGATGATGTTGTCTTCTGTTAAGGGTTTTGGGATGATCCCCAAAACTTGATTGCCACCTTCTTGTACAACTTTTGAAATAAACCCCATCAATCCAAGATTGCCACCGCCATATACTAAGTATGTTTCTGTTTGCCTTAACTCTACCTAATTCTCCTACATCCTCAAAATTCTGGTTTAGTTCCGGAGCTGGTTCCACAAAACACATAAATATTAGTGAATCGTCGTTTCAAAGTTTTCTCCATTTATGTTATCTCCCTTAGCTAGATGTGTTAAGAGAGAGAGAAGTGACAAGCTAAATTTATAGATCCTGAAAAGGGTGAGTGATAAATACACCAATATTTGCAAAATGACAATTATTAGGAAAATAGATCGTGAACAGAAAGGTTAGATAATGTCGGCAAAAAGTAAATCAAAATAAAAATTTAAAGTAAAGGAAATCAAAGCAATAATATATACTGTTAGTTGTGACTGTGGCTCACATCTTCCTCTGGTTTTACGTCCAGCAACGGCTTAAACGCCCTCTATGGGTCGGGGGTAGGCTTCTCATCAAACTTTCTTAGAAATTGGCAAACAGGGTCTTTTAAAGTCAGATTCCTGAGACTGTATTGCTGTCTTTCTTTTTGAAATTGTGTGTGTAATCTTCGAATTTCATAATGAACATATCCACTAGGATACGTCTCAAGAGTCAATGATATATCATCAAAAGGCTCCTTACTAAGTCCATCTCTAATGAATTGAATTTTATCTTCACGATTATCAGACACCATTCATAAAGAATGACAATGAGTATTGCACGTACAATATGCACACTTATAACAAACACCTAATTGTTTAGCTCTCCGTTTTTTAGAATAGGTGCTTTTCCTAGAACCAGGCATGTAAGGAATGAAGGAGTCAAGTGACTCACCTGCCAAGAGAACTCTTGCTTCAATTACCCAACGAATATCACAATGAATACCATGAATCATAAAAAGTCTCATTCTTTCTGTACGAGCTTTGTAAATTTTTTTCAGAGCATTTTGGGGAAGAGAAGGAAAATATTTGTGGAGGTTTGCGAAAGTTTCTTCCATGCTTTGGTGTGTAGGGTATCAGTAATTTTAGGAAACTGAAATAACCGACTTTGTGTCACAGAGTACCGTTATCCGCTGCTTTACCGGGGTGTGAGATAAAAAATAAATTAATAAAACAAAAATTGATGCAAAACTTAAGAAAATGGAAATTAGATAAATATTAAACAGAAAAAGAAACTACATCAATCAAGGTATACTGGGTTTGACAGGAAAAAAATTTCTTGAAATTTTGAGAACTCCAAAAAAGGTTTCAGACGCTGTCCATTTACTTTAAATATATCACCATCCCTAGGATTATCAATGTTAATTGCCCATATGGATAAACATGTTTCACAATAAATGGACCACTCCATTTGGATTTGAATTTTCCTGGAAATAAATGAAGACGAGAATTATAAAAGCAAAACCTTTTGACCAACTTCAAATATTTTTCATGAAATACAACTATCATGAAGGCTTTAATTTTAGCTTTAAGAATTTTCGTATTCTCATATGAATCATTCCTTAACTCTTCAAGTTCATTTAGTTGCAATTTACATTCATGACCATCATTTTCAAGGTTTGAATTAAATGCTTTAATAGCCCAAAATGCTTTGTGCTCAAGTTCTACAGGCAAATGACAAGGTTTTCCATAAACTAGACGATATGGGGACATTCCCAAAGATATTTTGAAAGCTGTTCGATATGCCCAGAGTGCATCAGTTAGTCGAATAGACCAATCCTTGCGATTTGGGTTTACCATTTTTTCTAAAATTTGTTTAATTTCCCTATTCGCTAATTCAACTTGTCCGTTTGTCTGGGGATGATAAAAGGTGGAAATTTTGTGTGTGACTCCATAATTTTTCATTAAGGACTCAAAGGGTCTATTACAAAAGTGTTTACCTCCATCACTTATGATGGCCCGAGGAATTCCAAATCGACTCAACATGTTTTCTTTTAAAATTTTGATCATAATTATGTGATCATTCTTCGGACAAGGAATTGCCTCGACCCATTTTGAAACATAATCGACTGCAATTAAAATATATAAAAATCCAAAAGATGGTGGAAATGGGCCCACGAAATCTATCCCCAACAATCAAAAATTTCGATGAAAAGGATGGGATTTAAAGGTATCATGTTTCTTTTTGAAATATATCCCAACTTTTGACATTTTTCATAAGTTTTGCAGAAAGTGTGTGTATCTTTAAAAATGGTGGGCCAATAAAATCCACACTGCAAGATTTTTACAGCGGTTTTCTTAGATGAAAAATGACCTTCACATGCTTCTGATTGAAAGAACTGAATAACACCACTTATCTCACTGTCCGGTATGCATTTTCTGAAAATCTGATCAGGGCAGCATTTAAACAGTTATGGATAATCCCAGTAGAATCTTTTGACTTCGGTCAGAAATTTCCTCCTATCTTGTTGGCTCCAGTCTGGAGGTATTTTTCCTGTTGCAAGAAAATTGACAATATTAGCATACCAAGGCATTGTTTTTACCAAAAATAAGAATTCATCGGGAAAAGAATCATTGATGGGAGTGGTATCAATTAGTGACTCGTTTGTGAGTCTCAATAAGTGATCTGTAACCACGTTTTATGCCCCTTTCTTGTCTTTGATTTTGAGATTGAATTCTTGAAGTAACAAAATCCACCGTATTAATCTTGGCTTGGCATCATGTTTAGACATCAAATATATAACAGCAGCATGATCAGAGTAAACAACAGTTGAATAACCGATTAAATATGATCGAAATTTATCCAATGCAAATATTACAGCAAGCAATTCCCTTTCTGTGGTAGTGTAATTAATTTGTGCACTGTTTAAAGTTCTACTCGCATAATATATTACATACGGCTTACCTTCCTTTCTCTATCCTAGCACTGCACCAACTGCATAATCACTAGCATCACACATTAGCTCAAAAGGCAAGGACCAATAAGGAGATTGCATAATATGAGCAGAAATCAAAAGACTGATAATCGTTTCGAATGATTTTTGACATTTTTCTGTCCATTCAAATGTTGCATATTTTAATATGAGGTTACATAAGGATCTGGATATGGTACTAAAGTTTTTAATGAACCTCATATAAAATCCTGCATGTCCTAAAAAAGAACGAATGTCTCTGACTGTTTTTGGTGATGGTAATTAAAAAATTACCTCTATTTTTTCCTTGTCAACCTCAATACCTTTAGACGACACAACGTGTCCCAAAAAAATTCCTGAATTAGTCATGAAATGACATTTTTCCCAATTTAACACAAGTCATTTTTCTTCACATATTTTTAAAATATTTTCGAGATTATTCAAGCAATTATCAAATGAATTTCCAAAAACAGTTATATCATTCATAAAGACCTTAAACAGTGTTCAACCATGTCACTAAATATGTTTAACATGCATCATTGGAATGTTGCAGGTGCATTACAAAGTCCAAAGGGCATTTTCTTAAATGCAAATATTCTAAAAGGGCATGTGAATGTGGTCTTTTCCTGGTCTTCTAAAGCAATAGGAATCTGATAATAACTCGAGTAACCATCAAGAAAATAATAGTGTGGATGTCCAGCTACTCTTTCTAAAATCTGATCAAGAAATGGTAAAGGAAAATGATATTTTCTAGTTACGTCATTTAGTTTTCTATAATCAATACACATGCGCCAACTAGATGAAATACGAGTTGGGATTAATTCTCCTTTATCATTTTATACAACAATAATTCCAGAATTTTTGGGTACAACCTGTGTATGACTTACCCACTTACTATAGAAATATGATAAATAATGTCTGCATCAAGAAGTTTAAGGACCTCTATTTTTACTACTTCTTTCGTGTGAGGGTTTAATCTTCTTTAGGGTTGACGATATGTCCTAGCATTATCTTCTAAATATATTCGGTGTGTGTAGATTAATGGATTAATACCTTTTATATCTTTCAAAGACCATCCAATTTCCAATTTATGTTCTTTCAACACTTTTAAAAGTTTACCTTGTTGATCGCTTGTGAGAGAAGAAGAAATTACCACAGGGTAAGCTTGATTATCTTCTAGAAATGCATATTTCAGTCCTTCTGGTAAAGCTTTTAACTCCAAACTGGATGCCTCTTCGAGTTTTCCTTCTCCAGTGTTCCCAGTTCTTCCAAATTTTGAATCTTTCCATCTTTTTCCAATACATGTGTAGAGTCAAGTAGAAAATCATTAGTAATATCCGAATTTATTTGCGCACTTGACTCAAAAAAATTAGCAATAAAAAATTCCATGGGATCAGGTAAACTCCCCTGAATATGCTCATCAACAATAGGTTCAATTGATTCCACGCTTTCATTTTCATTATCTTCATCATATGGCTGTGTGCACATGTTAAAAATATTTAGCTCTAATGTCATCTTGCCAATGGAAAGATTCATGATTCCATTCTTGCAATTAATTAAAGCGTTAGCTGTTGCTAAAAATGGGCGACCAAATATTACATGGATTGGCTTATAACTATCTGCAATAGGTTATGTTTCTAAAATAATAAAATCCACATAATATACGAATTTATCGATTTCTAATAACACATTTTCCACAATTCCTTTTGGTACCTTAACTGATCTATCGGCAAGTAAAAAAGTAGTTGATGTTGGTTTCATTTCCACGATATTAAGTTGTTGGTAAACCAAAAAGGAAGTAATTTACACTAGCTCCAAGATCAAGCAAAACATGTACAATATTTTGATTTCAATAATACGATAAATAGTTGGACAACCAGGGTCTTTGTATTTTAATACATTATTGGTTGAGAGAATGGAACTTACCTGATCAACTAGAAAAGCTTTCTTGAATATTGACCTTTACATGTTTGAATATTTCATAAATCTATGGGGAATGATTCAATTTCTTATTTTTAATGCTTGAGGAAATTGAGGTGCATGAGAAAAACTGTTATTATTGACGACGGGTAATGGCTCATCAACCCCTTCCTTACCCTCTGATTCTAATTTATTCTCAGTTTCACGAGGTTCAATAATAGTTCTGTGGATGTTCTTACCACTGCGAAGAGTAATAACATATTTGACTTGGTCTAAGTGTTGATTTCCAGAATTACCCTCATGAGAATTTAGATGACTCTTGGGATTTGAATGTGGTTGTGCATGAAACTTCCTTTCTCATTAATGATTAATGCAAATGTAATTTTAGCAAAAGTTTCTTTCAAATCATTCATCATTTGTGCATTTTGGTTATTTATGGTTTCTTGTTTTTCCATGAATGCATTCAAGTTATCCTCAATGTTTTCCTAAGGTTAAACATACCTCTACCAGATGGTTGTGGTTTCACGGATGACTCATAGGTACCAATTGTATCCCATTATTTTGTATTATCTGCTATGTGCTCTAGGTAATCTAGTGCATCTTCGGGATCTTTGTCCCTGAACTCACCGTTACACGTCATCTCCACTACTTGTCTATCTTGGGGTGTTAAACCCTCGTAGAAGTGGGCAACTAACCTCCATGTTTCAAATCCATGATGTGGACAAATATTTAACATATCTTTATACATCTCCCAACATTGGTAAAGTGTTTCCCCCGACTCTTATGTGAATGTTATGAAACTTCTTTTAATGAATTTATCTGTGAGGGGGAAAGAACTTTTTAAGAAACTACTCTTGTAAATCATCCCATGTTATAATATATCCTGACCTAAGATTTTGTAGCCAAATTTTAGCTTTATCCTTTAAAGAAAATGGAAAAACATTTTAACCGAATTATATTCATACTATAATTTTGGTCTGTGCACGTGCTACATAACTCTTCAAACTCTCTTAGGTGCTGATAAGGGTTTTCTGATTCTAGACCATGGAATGTGGGTAAAAGATTGACGACACTCGATTTAAAATTGAAACGTGCTGCTTCTGGAGAAAAATAATGTAAGATGATGATCTTGTCCTAGTGGGATTCATGAATTGTCTGAGTGTCCTAGGATGATTATGATCTCCATGCTGATACTCATTTTCTTCCTGATTAACTGGGTTTTCAACTCGGGCAGGTGAATTTTCAATTTGGTTTTCAACCATTCTGACAAACAATGAAGGTGATGAAGACTCTCTTCTTAATCTACCGCTAGATGTTCGAGACCAATGTTTCATGCAACTTAAAGACAAATTATATGTAAAAATATGAAATTGCAAAACTAATACTTAAAAAGGAAATTAAACTAACTAAATGAAAAGAACAAATAAAGGGAATACAGATGCAGTGATTTAGATATAAAAATGTCCTCTAACCCATGTCAATTCCGATCTCAATTGAATTTCTCGTTCAAATTTCTCAATGTCTTGAATTATGTTTTCGTGAAGCTTTATGAGAGCATCTCTATATGAGGATGATTCAAAAAATTCTTTGATAAACAACAAGCACATTTTAACTTGATTTTTCTGTTTCATATAACCAAGAAAAATTAGAAACAAGGTCTGTCTATATGTGGGATTTCTGGGTTCAAGGTTCATTTAGGATCAATCAGGACAGTTGGGTCTACACAAATACAAGAAAGAAAAGAAAAATAAGATGCAGAAAATAAATAAAAACAAAGAAAAGAAGAGTAGAGAAATAAGAAATTAATTATAATTGCTATTCTTTCTACTAAATAATACTTCCCCGGTACGGCGCCAAAAACTTAACACGCTCAAAAAGTTGTCTTTCACTCCCAAGTATAAGAGTGTCATAGTAATAAAATAACCTGGTAAGTCCGGGGTCGATCCACAAAGAATAGATTTAGCAAAATAGAATGATGAGCAGTGCGAAAAAGAAAAGTTTGATTGTTTGAAGTGGTTGGTGACTTTTAGATTTGAAATACAATAATGAAAAGAATTGATGGAGTTAGGGGATCCACTTTTAACCCTTGAACTTTAGAAATTTCGCTTAATTATAATATATAAATTACCTTTTACCCAATTGATTTATCTTAGGAATTAATTATGCTAATATAAAGAACTAGCCATAAATGTGGTAGTCATTTATGTCAATAATTAGTCCTGCCAAGGTACAAAGTATACCAAAAATATACAACCAGCCATAAATGCGGTAATACTGTTTGTCTATAAAAAGGTCCTACCAATGTACTTAATTATGCCAAAATCGTACAAAATCATCCATATAGGCGGTAGAAAGATAAAACCAGCCATCAAGGTGGTAGAAAGATAAAACCAGCCATAAAGGCGGTAGAAAGATAAAACCAGCCATAAAGGCGGTAGAAAGATAAAACCAGCCATAAAGGTGGTAGACAGATTGTCAATAATTAATCCAGATCTAAATCAAGTTTTAATCATTAGATTTTAATTTATTTATTATAAAAGAATGGAGTTTAATCTAAGTTTTCATTATAAAAGTTTCACCCTTACCCCAACAGAAAAGAAATTAGCTACTCATATTATAATAAAACATACTCGTAATTTTATTACTGAAAGAAAAAGACATTAAAAAAAGCTTTAAGTAAATAAACAACAAGACACTCTCTCTCCAAGATTTACAGAGGAATCATGAAAGAAACTATGGAAATTTCTAATACTGGATGCTCTTATTTATAGGCAAATTTGGTCAGCGTGTCGCGACGCCAATTGCTTACTGCATCGCAACGCAAGTGCCACGTTTAAGGGACACGTGTGAGAGAATGGCGAGTTCGGTAGTGTCTCTGTTTTATTAGGCGCGTCGCGACATGCCGTATATTCCATGCGTCATGACGTGAGTGCCACGTTTGAGGGACACATGTGAGAGAATGGCGCATCATGATGCGATGTGATTTCCATGTCGCGACGCGGAAGCTGATTTCTACTTTTGCCATTTTTCAAGTCTGGTTTGTCCTATCGAGCCTCCGAGCAGTATTTTACCTATCAAATAACATAAAAATATCATAGTAAAAATACTCAAAACATAACTTAAAATATTATTTCACAAATGTGTCAATTTAGGGGATTATTGAAACTATAAGCGTAAAATGATTAACTTATTGTATATAAATATGCACTTTTTAGTATTCATCAACTATGCAAGTCGAGGTCATTGCATACATATAATCCCTCTGTCACAGGCTATCAATATTATACCGGGGATATATAAGAACGTCAAATCCCTAAGGTATAATATAGTCGACTTTTAAATTTGCAATCTCTAAATAACACTCGGAACTCGCTTCTGAAGTATACCACTACCATGGATTTACTAGATCGTAAATACGTACATGATACATATGCCCTGTACACATGACTGACGGATTCTATCTGATACTCACAGGATATCATGAGCATCAGTCCACACCCAACGAACATGTGGAGGTCTGATCTTAATAGATCAGTGACGTGACTGCCATCTAAGTGTGGAGGATATCTCATATATCCATAGTGGTTTCTCAAGTCGAAGGACCACTATGCTACTCGACTCGAGAAGATTCCTATTGACGTTGGTGTACTATCTATTAGGAAATCTTCGGTGAGTCATTCAGTATTAATCAAATAAACACATATATGTCTATACGAGTCTCTCAAAACTCATAGTTCATTGGGATAAACCATTGGACCAAGTCTCGATATACGACATGTATTGGTCTCAACGAATTTTACTAACCGACTCGTGTCAGTAAATCTTGGCCATGAATTTTATTTGATAATATACTTCTAGTAGTGACACTTCCCATTGTCAATTACAAACTACTTTGTAACTGCGCACTACATTAAGAATCTGCTACGAAGATGCCCATAACACGATTATGCAGACTGGGTCCAGATTCAGTTGTTCTATAATGGGCTGAATGGTTTAAATAGAATTGTGATTGATGCAGCAATTGAGAGAGCTCTATTTAAGAAGTCAGCGGAGGATGCCTATAATTGTTAGAAGAAATGGCCATTAACCACTTCCACTGGCCAAGTGAACGCACTATGGTGACCAAGGTGGTTGGAATTTATGAAGTGGACCCTCTCGTGGCACTGAAGGCTCAGATTTCAACCCTATCGACTCATGTAGCAGCCCTAACAAATCAATGAATCCAACCATCTATTGAATGAGCGGCGACTACAAATATGTTGTTATTGGAGGAGACCCGAGCTTTGAGCAAGTCCAATATGTGACAATCGTAACTTCAACAGCTATAGAGTAAGTAATCTTGTGCCTAACCGTTATCATCTGAACCTGTCATATGCTAATACAGAGAATGCCTTGCAACCTTCATCTGGCTTCGACTATCATAGAGCTGAGAAAAAATCTTCTTTAGAAGATTTCATGACCACGTTTGTTGCTAATACTTCAGCGAGGTTTGAAAAGAATGAGTCAAGGCTGAACAATATTGAGACACACATGGGAAATATAGGGGCAGCAATGAAGTCTTTAGAAACACAGATTGGACAAATTACGTCCTCCATGACTAATCAACAGTAAGAGGCATTTGGATAAACTTCCACAGCTCGCCAAGCTATCTTTTTCATATCACAACAGCCAGTGGATACCAAAGAAGAAGCCACCATGACCATTTGGGTGGTTGCGTCTGGCTGAAGATGTTAACTTAGCGCTAGCGGGGAGGCAACCTTTGTATTTTATTATTATTTTCTTTATTTTAATTTTATTATTTTTTGCTATTGTTTATTTATTAGTTTGCATGTTATTTATGCAGGTAGCACGAAACACACAAGCCCGCACAACCAAATTCTGACCAGCATGAGCTTGATCAATTCCATGCACGATAGTGTTGTTCCTCACTCTTGTTTCTTTATGATTATCTTCCATTGAGGACAATGCAAGTTTTAAGTTTGAGGGTGTGTGCATGTAGTGATAATTCCTGCTATTTGAAAACAAATAAAAAATAAAATTGTTTTTTTTATTCTTTGATAGTAAAGCAAAAGTCTAATGATGAATTTGATTTCCCTTCGATGAAATTTTAGAAATGATAAGTTCCCAATTGATCTTCATCTAATGCATTGAGTAGGTGATCTAGGTTAGACTCGTAAGCACTTAATAACAGGTTTTTAAGCTTTAAGAACCTAGGTAGCTAACAAAGTGACTAGTTGAAGAAATTGCTTGCCGATGAATGACCATTTGCTTAGATGTCTGTTTCGAATTGCTAGTGTTATGATGTATGGTATAAAAAAGATATAAATAAATTTGATTGAAAAAGAATGAAAGCATTAGAAAAGAAAGAAAGAGTTAAATCACCTATAACCGATAAGCGTGAAACTATCCATGGGCGAGTGTTAGGACCACCATGAGGAGAAATGCTACCTTAAAGGGTAGGTGTGTTGAAAAAAATGAAAAAGGGAAAAAGAAGAAAAAAAAGCATACCATACTGAGCAAAGAAAGGCAATTACATAGTAAAATTGAGATATCTAGATTGATTTGACCCATCGGACCTCAATTTTCGAGATGAAATCATTGAGTTAGCTTACTTAGGAGTCGAGTTGTGAATGAACCTTTACACACATACACTGTGAGTCTGGCTTAGATGATTTATTCGAGAACTTGAATTTGAGTTGTATTGCGTACTTTGAAGGTTCTCTGATTTCATTGACAAGCATTCTTTGAGGACAACATTATGTATAACTATCGGGACCATTTTCTTTGCTATTATTATTTTTATATTTTTGTATGATTGCATGTGTGTAAGACGTTTGTGGGTATCATCGCTATAAGCCCTCACGAGACTATAACTCGTCCACTAGGGCCGCCTAAGGGTTTAAAGACTTGTTGCATACTCTAAAAGAAATTGTGATCCCTACGAAAGTGGCCTATTTAAATTAGTTATTTTTATTTTTTCTTTTGCTCAGTACTAGCAAAATCTTAAGTTTGGGGTGTTGATAAGTGCGGTTTATACTCACTTAATCATGCATTCTTAGCTTACTATGTTATTATATTTCTTGTCATTTAATGTATTTTGTAGTTTCCTTTATGTCTTATTTGTAGGAAGATTGCATACATGGATCTTGGGGCATTCGATTGTTTTGGGACCCTACGGACGCATCGGAAGCACGCGAGAAAGTAGAAAACGTAGAAATTGGCAAGCCAGAAAAACTAACTGGCGCCGTGATGCCTCGTCGGCATTTCATACTTATGGCCGAGAGTTTGGCACCGCGGTGCCCCAACAGACTCCCAGAAATTCAATTCTTAGGGTTTTGCATGCATAAGGACTCCAAGACCTTATTATAATATATAAGCTCGTCCAAAACCCTAGAGGGGGAGGCTAATATACAACACAAAGACACAAAACACTTATTTTAGAGAGATCCAAGGAGGAGGATTGAAGAGCGACAAGAGAAGATGAAGGCGGTGACGTCCAAAGAGGAAAAAATTCAATACGGGTTTAATCATCTAATTCTTTCTTTAACTCTAATGATGTCCATTATGTTCATGACCCTATTATCATTGTTTTTATCTTTAGTCATGAACTTACTCCATAATTCTATAGGATGATGTAATTAATGTTTGAACCTATGTATTGTTTGCTAATTTGAGTTTTATGAAGTTTAATTCAGTTTATTTGTATTCTCTTGCGTTTAATGCTTCTTGTTTGTTGGCCAAAAATTGAGATGATGCATTTTTAGAATCTATCACTCGGGAGAGAGGGAATTTGAATAGGATCTAGTGAATATAACTTAGGAGTTTTATAGAGTTCGGGAGAATCTATAGTTCCTTTGATGTCGTTAACACAGAATCACAGAACGTAATGAATTATTGATTATTAGATTTTTATAAGGATATCGAAATCTATAATTAATAATATTTCATTATTGCTCAGGAGAGAGAGTGAATATTTTAGGATTCTTGACTTATAAACACTGCAACTGAATAAGAATTGATTGACATGACAAATATATAGGGGATAGCTAGGTGAAATCAGACTCTAGAATCTCTCTCGTGTTGGTTTCTCCTACTTAAATATTTTCATATCTTAGTTATTTAGTTTAATCTTTATTAATTATTTTCTAAATAAAGTTAGGATTATCAATTATAGTACTTAGTATGAGTTGAATACAATCCATGTGGGTTCAACACTCTTTCACTCATTTTTACTAAAACTTGACACCGTACACTTGCGGTACGATATAAAATATCAAAACAACTTCATAGTGATTTCCCGAGTGTTAGGCATCACGACACCAATTCCGACGCAGCGACGCTGCGACAGAAGCCCAGAATCTTAATTAAGTCGTATTTTACATGCACAATAACTCCAGGATTTCCCTATAAATATATAAGCTCGTCCAAAACCCTAAGAGGAGACTAATACAAAACTGAAGAGTTCAAAACACATATTTTGGAGAGATCTAAATAGAAAGATTGAATAGCGACAAGATGAGATGAAGACGGTGACGTCCGAAGATGAAAGGATTCGATTCGGGTTTAATCTTCTAGTTTCTTTCTTTAACTCTAATGATTTCTATTAGATTCATGACCCTGTTTTCATTATTATTATCTTTAGTCATGAACCAACTCTATTGTTCTAGAGTATGGTGTAACATATGCTTGAACCTATGCGTTGATTGCCAATTTAATCATTATAAAGTTTTGAATCAGTTTATTTATATTCTCTTGCGTTTAATGCTTCCTGTTTCTTGGCCACAGATTGAGATGATACATGTTTAGAATCTATCACTCAGGAGAGGGGATTTTGATTATGATCTAGAGAATATAACCTATGAGATTTGTAGAGTTCGGGAGAATCTATAATCCCTTTGAAGTCATTAACAAAGAATCACATAGCCCGTTTTACTGGACGGAATTTCAAGAATTAGAATTCAATTTACAAGAACCACAAAATACCCTTTTAAATAAGCATTTAGCCACTGAAAGACTCTACTGAGACAAAGATGGGCTGTCAAGAGAAAAAGGAAAAAACCGAAGATTTCACATAGTACTTTTGATCGAAAAATCAATCTGATCTATTTCATACCTTTCACTCAATGAGAAATGGATCAATGTAATGAATTGTTAATTACTAGATTTTTATAGGGATATCGAAGTCTGTAATTGATAATATATTCACTTGGCACTCAGGAGAGTGAGTTAGAATAATTTACGGTTTTTGGTATAAACAATGCAACATAATAAGAATTGATTGGCATAACAAATCCATAGGGGATAGCTAGGTAAAATCAGACTCTAGAATCTCTCATATTCTGGTTTATCTTTATCAAATGTTTTGTTTCTTAATTTTTTAGTTTTTAATCTAAATTTAGTTGCTTTCTAAATAAAGTTAGGTTTATAATTATAGTACTTAGTGTGAGTTGAATACAATTCATGTGGGTTCGACACTCTTTCACTTATCTTTACTAAAACTTGATACCGTATAATTGCGGTACGATATAAAATATCACAACACTCGCG
The DNA here is from genome assembly GCA_019454045.1 of Zanthoxylum bungeanum. Classification (NCBI taxonomy): domain Eukaryota; kingdom Viridiplantae; phylum Streptophyta; class Magnoliopsida; order Sapindales; family Rutaceae; genus Zanthoxylum; species Zanthoxylum bungeanum. The sequence continues at coordinate 33,880 of SKCR01048936.1, forward strand.
GTACTCTTCGGTTGGTGTATCTACGCTCCGATGATCAAATAGCTGATATCTTCACAAGTCTTTTCTTCTCACTGTTACACAACTCTCGTTTCCAAACTCAATTTGGTTTCATCACTACCATCTTGAGTTTGATGGGGGATATCAAAGATATGTTAATTATGTTAGTTGTTAGTTGATATGTAATTAATGTTAGTTATTAGTTGATATGTAATTAATATTGATAGATATGATATTAATGTTAGTTGTTAGTTGTTATGTAATTATTGTTAGTTGTTGATTGTTATGTAATTAATGTTGATTTTTTGTGATGCCTATATAAAAGAAAATTGTAATTCACATTGAAATCAAGAAAACTAGTATATTTTTCTTTATCTCTCATATTCGGTTTCTAACATAAACTTGTGTAACATTTAGATTATAAATGTATTTTTTTTTAAATTTTATTTCGAGAAATAAAATGTTAATTTTAAATTGAAAAGGTATAATATATAAAGTTGTGATCCTTCATTCAAAGGTTTAATTTAAATTCAAATCTAATCACTACAACAAAATGGACCTTAAACGTCCAAAATTTTTTGACGCTAATAAATCATTCAGCGTTGAATTTAAATTTCGACACTAAAAGGTAACACTTTAGTGTTGAATCCTATTTTCGACGCTAAAGAGTCAACTATTTAGTGTCGAATTTCTAATTTAGTATCCAAAAAAAATTCCGACGCTAAAGGATGTACCTTTTAGCGACGAAATAACTGTTTGACGGTAAAAGGTTGACGTTGTAGCATCGAATTTCTATTTCAACGCTAAAAGGTCCACCCTTTAGCGTCAAAATTTTTTGGATGCTAAAAAGGTCCACCCTTTAGCGTCGAATTTAAATTTCGACGCTAAAGGTTCCACCTTTCAACTTCCAAAAAAAATTTGGACGTTAAAGGGTCAACCCTTTAGCGTCGAAAATAAATTTCGACGCTAAAGTTTTATTTTAAATTTTTCGAAATCCCCTTCTAAAATTTGTTTTATCACCTAATAAAATTAGATTTAAATTTTTGACATTTAGCGGAGAGTTTTCGATGTTAAAAGTCAAATATTTCGACGCTAAAGGTAAATTTAAATTTTTTGAATTCCGGCTTTCTAAAATTCGAATTTATCCCCTAATAGAATTAGATTTAAAATTTTGACATTTAGCGACGAAATTTCGACGCTAAAAGTCATTATTTCAACGCTAAAGGGTAAATTTAAATTGTTCGAATTCCTATTTTCTAAAATTTAAATTTATCCCCTTATACAATTAGATTTAAAATTTTGACATTTAGCGGTGAATTTTCGACGCTAAAAGTCAAAAATTTCGATATTAAAGATCAAAATTTTGGCGGAAATAATTCCCGCTATTTGAGGACCTTTAGCGACGAAAGCCTATTTCGTCGCTAAATGTTATTTTTTCTTATAAATTCATTTGCTCTTTCATTTCTCCTATTCTCACATTCTTCCTCTCATGCTCTTATTTCCCTTTAAAATTCATTTTTCCTTAAAGTGTGTTTGATTTTTTATATTTTATTTAACTAATTTTTTTTTTTTTTTTTTTGGGTAGGGAATATGAAGATAAATAGTGAAAAAAGTGAAAAATAAATGAAAGTGAAGATGAAAAATATGAAAGTGAAGAGGGAGAAAATATATGAAAAATTGTATTTTATCATTTTGTTTATTATTATTATTATTATTATTATTATTATTATTATTATTATTATTATTATTTGTGATGAATTTTGTAATTTTATTTTTATATCAATAAAAATATCATTATTATAATTTTTTAATAACAAATTCGTAATAATTTTGTATAACAAATTTAATTACTTTTGTAATGAAATTAGTTTGAAATTAATTTGTAATAATAATTTTCTTATATCCTTTAGCGTCGAATATTCGACGTTAAAGGTAATAAAATAATATATATATTTTAATATTATATCACTTTAGCGTCGAAATATTCGAAGCTAAAAGTCAACCCATTGACGTCGAAATTATTCGTGGCCAAATACGTGCTTTAGCGTCGAAAATTATAATTTATCGTCGAAATTTTTTATTTCGATGCATATTGTCTTTCTCGTCCACGTTTTAATGTCGAAAATTTTCGACGATAGCGTCAAAATTTTGTACTTTAGCGTCAATATTTTTCGATGCTAAAAATCTTATTTTATGTAGTGAATTGACACAAATATTTTTAAAAGACATCTGCAGAGGCATTATTTGTCAGATTTCTGAGTTTGGTGAAATTTAAACTCAAAAAATAAATAGTTGCTTTCTAGGGATATGTTCATTTTGAATTTCGGTCTCCAAAAAAGATAAATTCTTTCTTAAGATATTATTCTACAAACCTTCGATTTCTTTAAGTTAATATTATATTACATATATATTTATAAATATTAAATACTCTCGTTGATTTTCTGTAATTGTATAATTTTTTATATAAATTTATATTACTCTCGGTTTATATTCATCTTGTTTATCCATCAATACACTCATGGTTGATTCCACAACACGTACGATAGCTGTTATACGTACAGTGGGCTGGCCAATGCATACATGAAGTGAGAGACCACTGTCACGACCCCCTCCCTAGAGAGCGGGCCCAACCCTAGAAAGGGATCCGCGAATCACTTCAGCTCCAGCACTTAGATGCCATGCAATTGAACCAAAAGTTCGCAAAGAAAATAATATTCCATAAAATGCAATCCAAATAAATCCCAATAAGTGTTTACACCACAATAAATGTCTGAAAACATGAAAGTCATCATAAATGTCTTATCTCAAAGCCAAAAGAAATGTCTGGACCAACCCGACCGACGGCTGTGGCAAACGAGTCAAATCCTCATACTGATACTGCTACTGATGCGCTGGCGAACTACCTGGGATGTTTGGGAAATGGGGGTGAGCTTAAAGAGCTCAGTAAGTAAAAACATTCATACTCTCAATATGACCTCACCAACAAAATATATATATGATAGTGAATATATGAAAATAAACAGTTAATATATATAACAGCTAACTCAGGCAAAACATACTCACAACAACACATCTCAATCAAACAAGGTTTGCTATCCGGATTCGGTATAATAATGGATTGAAACCATTGGGAGAGTCCCTCTCTTACCCCCCAAGGTTTCCCACCATATAATCTCGCATAACTGTGCAATAGGGGAATTGAACCACACGCTTCTGCTAATCTCGCATAATCTCGCATATCCGACCATTATCATACTAAATCTGGAAGCACAAAAACCATCTCATACAACATCCAATACAACACATCTCATCGCATTTCATCCATCAACTCATCTCAAAGTCACACATACTCAAATAATCTGATTCATATTTCAACCATACAATTTATACTCAGAAGTTATATTCACAATTTATGTTCTCATGCTATCAATTACTCAGTCAATTTTCCAACATTACATATATAAATATATATATTTATATTATATTACATAACTCACATATCAAACATCAATCAATAAACATTTATGTTAAGAGAATCATCATGATTTGTACTTACCTCAATCCACGCAAAACTCTCTATATCTATATGTCCTCGCTAAAATCTGGAGAAAGTGTAAAATTACGATCAGGTCCATATATTTTACCAAAATTACGATTTTACCTTACCCTAATTTTCCAAATTTTCAATTTACACCCAATACTCTCCAATATTATCAATTTAGTCCTAAAACTTCCAACTATCTCATATTACTCGCTTAAAAATCAGTATTTACTCATTTAGTTCCTAAACATGCCAAATTACGAATAAGTCCAAAACTATCAAATTACAGATACACCTCTAAAATTGTAAAATATAATGTACCAAACTCCAACGACTTCAGAATTTCAGAACGAGGTGATCAACAGACAAAAACACGACACCGGGATCACAACGGAAATGATGGTAATGACTGATGCTCGGCGATCACCGACGAATGATCGAACATCGTTAACTCTCATTCTAGGCTCGTTTCACGACAACCGAAGGTCCGAATTAGGCAAATGAGGTGTCTAACCAGCGTATCTCGACAAGACGAAGATTCTAGTCCGGGAGGTGTCCATCACGCACGGCGGCGCGTAGGGCGCGTGAAGTGACGGCGCGTGGGCGGGCGTGCGGTGGAGTTTCGGAGGTGGTCCAGCGGCGTTAGATCGTCTCGTCAAGAGGATTATCCAGATGTCGTCACTTGCCGGAAAAGATGGTCGGAAGACGTCGAACGACCCCTTTCTTTCTCTCCTGCCCACACTTTCTCTCTCTTCTGTGTTTTCTCTCTCTATTGATTTTGAGTTTTCTCTCTCTACGGATCTGTCTCTCTCTCTCACTGATATCTGGGAAAAGCTTCAAAACACTGGTTATCTTTTGTTGTTTCTCTCACACTAAGCACACACAATAAAGAAGAAATTAGGTTTTGTTTTGTTTCTTTAAATAAGAGAGGTAGTTGAATTTTATAAGGAGTGTGTGTGTGGTTGCTGATTTTGTGGGGAGTGGGGGATAAGAATTTTATTTAGGAAGGAAACATAGTAATTAGTAATTAGATTTCATGATCAGCCTTCCATTTCTTGACAACATAAGCAAGCGAATCAAAAGAATCGCCACCCTCCTCCAATGCTCTGAGAGCACTGTTTTTTAGCTCACTAACCCTACGTCTCATAACTTTCCCTTCTTCACTCTCCATTACAAACCTCACTACCTTCTCTATCTTTTCTCGTCCTATCACTTTCTTTCCGGCTTCTGTTACTGGCTTTACTGCCACCCCTATCTCCTCCGTCAGCATCGCAGCATTCATTTTCTGCTCTGCATAAAGAGGCCACGCAATCATTGGCACGCCGTGGCATATGCTCTCCAAAGATGAGTTCCACCCACAGTGAGATATAAACCCACCTGTCGATGGATGGCGGAGAATTTCTACTTGTGGAGCCCAGGATGGTACCACCATCCCCAGTTCTTGAGTCCTCTCTAAAAAACCTTCTGGTAAATATGCTTTTGGATCATTAACATACTTCCCACGTTAAAAAATGTTGGCGAGGAACTAGCATCACTTGGCATACGCACTACCCATATAAATCTTTGCTTAGCCAGTTCTAGACCCCATGCCATCTCGGTAACTTGCTCAGCTGTTAAAGTGCCACCGCTACCCGGAGCTACGAAGAGAACTGAATCAGACGGCTGCTTGTCTAGCCAAGCCACACATTCTTCATCTGATCCACCCAATGTTTCCGCTTGTTTGATCAACGGACCTATCGGGTAAATTGGCGGTGTTGGAATTTGTAGGTAGAAAGGGTGTTCTCTTATTGCTTTAAGAGGGACAGGCTCAAGATCTTCCAATGAATTGAAGAAGATTCCTGCTGCGAGAGGCAATCGGCTCATGTGAAGTAGAAAGAATTTATATTCATCAATCTTCCTGTTCCGTACCTGATCCAGCAAGTCTGGGTAGTACTGGCGGGCAACCCGGGATATTAATCGGGTCAGGGAGATCAATAAACTCACCCTCTACCTCACGGTCAAGTGTGGGAAGATACATGGCGAAGGCAAAGAAGTGAATGGATGTAGTAAAAAATGAGTATACTGGAATCGAAAGCTCACTGCATATTTCGAAAGCTTGAGTACAGAACAAATCGATGACAAGAGCTTTTGGGTTGCATAATTGAATTAGAACAGACTTTAAAGACTTGAGACTCTCCTCGACAATGGCATGAAGGTGAGTGAGGACGGGCATGTCATCGTTAGTGACAGCTGTGACGTCAACCTGTGGGAGGTCAACAACTTGGAGGCCATGAGGGAGGATGGGTGACCGGAGGAGCTTGTCTTGAGCTGCTGAGGCTTCGTTGGTGGTGATGACAAGGAAGCTGACGTGGATTCCGTGATTAATGACTAGGCGCTTAGCGAACTCCAATAGAGGGGTGACGTGTCCGAGTCCTGGGCTCGCCAAGACTGCGACATGTGGGTGCGCGCTTTCAGTTACCCCCATGGTGTTTCAGTTTACGAGTGTAACGCTGGTGATTGAATTCAGTGAATTGGTGTGCATATTTATAGGTGTTGCATATAGTCAGTTATTAAGTTATGATAAGAGAATATAAATGAATCTCACGTTTAAAAATTACAAAAAAGAAATAAGGGTTTAAAATACTTGGTATATCAATTTAATTCAAAATGATTTGTGAGAATTTTGGAGGAAACATAAAATTTGGCTATTATTTATATGATATTTATATATAGTTAAGATTGACACTTGGGCTCGTAGGCACTTGGGCTTTAGGTCTAAAGTTAATTGGCAAATAATCATTATAATTATTGTTTTTGGAATTAATTTTAATATCTTAAATGATTTTCGAAATTAATAATTAACATTACAGTTAACAAATATGATAATAGTTTGACTCAAATATAAAGTCTTTTGTCAAAGGTTGCATATTAATGTAACAGTATGAACCAAATGGTGTCTAAGATATCATAATTCATGATTATCTAAAAAAATCATTCTCTCTCTCTTCTAAAACTTCTTACGTATTCTTGGGAGAAATTCCAAATTTGCTATCTTAATTTTTGGTTAGGTTTTGTAAAATTCTTAGAGGGATACTGCCATAAACCCAACAACATTTGTAGTAAGGGCATTAATTTCTTAAAATAGTGACTACACTTTAAAAGTCATATTTTCATGTTCTGATATTTATTTTTGTTCCTTTTTTTATCTAACAATAGGATGAACGAAGAGTTTTTTTTTGTAATTTTAAATAAGTTGTATTAGTCGTGATATTAGCATCTGCCTCTCGTTCTCTATTCTATGTTAAAGTCAAATATGGTTGCACCGAAAGGTGTAAATGATTTAAGAAAATATATATTGAATTTATGGGTGGGTCCCACATGATTAAAAAGAAAATAATAAAAAATTAGAATTCACTATTTGCACAGTGAATCTCATGCGTATAAATAGAGGCTTCATTTCATTATTTTCTTTATCCCATTCTCAACCAAATCATATGTATTCTAAGAGAGAAAATATAGTTTCTTATTAAGAGTTTGAGAGAGAGTTGTAGTTTTCATATTCTAAGAGAGTGTGAGCTTGTTCACTCCTTGTGTTTAGAGAGAGGTTGTAAAATTCTTTCAATTATAGTGAAATCATTCTACATTTGCCCGTGGATGTTTCCCTCACATTGAGGGTTTTACTACGTTAAATCCGTGTCTCGTTGTTTTATTTTATTGTTAATATTTATGGTAGGCTAAGCCTCCTAATTATTATTGTATTACTATATGGTAGGCAACGCCTCCTGAACTAATAATTATTTTCAATTTCACTTTACTTGAGTGCCAGCTTCAGCCAACAATCCCCTAACAGTGGTATCAGCACTTCAGGTTCATTGAGACTGTTTATGGAGACTGTTCACATATACGGTATAGTACTATTCACATATACGATACTATTCACGTATATAGTACTATTCACATATATGGTAATATTCACGTATAAGGTATTTTATACGATACTATTCATTGCAAAATAGTAAAAGCCGAATCAAGTGAGAAGCTGATCGTCATCAGAAACATGGCAGGAAAGTTCGAATTGAGAAGTTCAAAAGGAGCAAATTTTCCCTATGAAAAATTAAAATAAAAGCAATCTTGAGAAAAGACAATTGCTTAGCGGCAATTGGAGAGAGACCAGATGGAATGACTGATGAAAAATGGAAGGATATGGATGAAAACACTATAAGCAACTTGCATCTAGCCTCAGCAGATTCTGTGTTATCCAATATTGCAAAGAAGGGGACTGCAAAAGTGATTTGGGATGCACTTACCAAATTGTACGAGGTCAAGTCACTACACAACAAGATCTTCTTAAAGAAAAGACTTTACACTCTTCAAATAAGTGAGTCCACATCCATGACGGACCACATCAATAACTTGAATACACTATTTTCCCAACTCAATGTGTTGGATTATAGTATATCAACAAATGAACGTGCAGAGATTCTACTTCAAAGTCTGCCTGATTCGTATGATCAAGTTATCATCAACTTGACAAGTAATGTTGTCACTAGTAATCTAGTCTTTGACGAAGTTACAGCTGCTGCTCTGGAAGAATAGTCTAGGCGCAAAAATAAGGAAGACATATCATCTAGTTTGCAACAAGTAGAAGCATTAGCGATGACAAGAGGGAGATCAACGGAACGTGGCTCAAGTGGGAGTCAAAATCATGGCAGATCGAAATCAAAAAGTAAGAAGAATGTTAAATTCTACAGCTGTGGCAAGAAAGGCATGTCAAGAAAGATTTTTGGAATCTGAAGAATGGTACATAAAAACCTCATGTTGCAACAAAATCTCAAGGATGTGTTGCAAGTACTTCTAAATAAGATGGCGCACTTTACAGTGAAATATCAATGGTGTCCAATGATAGCATAAAACATCTAAGTGATTCATGGTTGGTTGATTCTGCAGCAACATGGCACATAACCTCTAGGAGAGAATGGTTTTGTCATTATGAAACTGTCTCTAGATGATCGATTTTTCTAGGCAATGATCATGCCTTGAAAATTAATGGGATTGGAGCTATCAAAATAAAGATGTACGATGGTACTATCCGCACTGTACAAGATGTTCGACATGTTGTGGGAATGAAGAAAAATCTTATGTCAGTTGGACAATTAGATGACCTCGGATACAAGACTGTTGTTGAAAACAGGGTATTAAAAATGGTAAAAGAAATACTTACAGTCTTGAAATCTAAGAAGATCTCAGCAAACTTGTATACGCTCTTGGGAGACTCGATTTAGGAAGCAACAATATCGATAGCATCACTAAATTCTGGAGAGGAAGCTTCTATGTTGTGGCATCAGAAACTATGTCATATGTCAGAACATGAAATGAATATTCTCGTCAATCAAAAGCTACTCACAGGCTTGAAAGCAGTTAGCCTACAGTTTTGAGAGCATTATGTTACAAGTAAGTAAAACAGATTAAAATTCAGCAAGTCAAGTGCCCGGAGCAAAGTCATTTTAAAATTGATTCACTCTGATATTTGGGAAGCACTGGTTCAATCTTTGGGGAAAGAAAAACATTTTGTATCATTTATTGATGACTTTTCTAGAAGATGTTGAGTGTACCTGATCAAAAACAAGTCAGATGTGATGCCAATTTTCAAAAATTCAAAGCAAAAATTGAAGTAGAAACTGGAAAGAGAATCAAGTGTTTAAGAACAGATAATGAAGGAGAATATTGCAGCCAGTTTTGATGTATATTTCAGCAAGAAGACATCAAAAGGCAAACTACTACACCATACACTCCTCAATAAAATGGTGTGGCAGAAAAAATGAATAGAAAGCTGATGGAAATAGCAAGAGCTGTGCTCAAAACAACTAGTCTACCAAAATATTTTTGGAAGAAACAGTTCATACAACATGTTATGTTGTAAATAGATCTTCATTAACTGCCAATGATTTGAAGACACCGATGGAGATGTGGAGTGGAAAGCCAGCTGATTACTCATCTCTTCACATTTTTTTGTTGTCTTATATACGTGATGTACAAAGCTCAAGAAATAACAAAGCTAGATCCAAAATCTAGAAAATATATTTTCTTAAGTTATGCTGATGGAGTAAATGGGTACTCTTATGGGATCCCATTACCCACAAGATCATCATCAACAGGGATGTGGTATTTACAGAAGATCAACTATATAAAGAAGGAAATGATAGCACTTCAAAAGAAAGTACAAATACTACAACAGTACTGGTGGAAAATAATCCAAAACGAGAAAATTCAGATTCTTCTGAAGTAGCACCAGAACATGAGGTACCAGAATCAATTGAGTTTGAAGCTTCTGAAGTCCGTCGATCAAATCGAGAGAGAAGACCTTTAGGTTGACACTCAGAGTATGTTATGGAGAGTAACATTGCATATTGTCTTCTAACAGATGATGAAGAGCCATCAACTTTCCATGAAGCTAAAAATGATGTAAATGCATCTTTTTGGATGGCAACAATGCAAGAATAAATAGAAGCTTTGCACAGAAACAATACATGAGATCTAGTACCATTACCACGTGGAAGAAAAGCCATTGGTAACAAATGGGTCTACAAGATCAAGCGAGATAACACTGATCAAGTGGAGCGATATCGTACACGATTGGTGGTGAAAGGATATGCTCAGAAAGAAGGAATTGATTTCAACGAGATATTTTCTCAGGTGGTTCGACTTACAACAGTCAGAGTAGTCCTGGCTATGTGAGCTACTTTGACCTACATCTGAAACAGATGGATGTAAAAACTGTATTTCTTCATGGAGAACTTGAAGGAGAAATTTATATGCTCCAACCAGAAGGTTTTGCTGAAATAGGCAAGGAGAACTTGGTTTATAGGTTGAAAAAATCTCTATATGGTCTCAAAAAGGCGCCGAGATGTTGGTATAAGAGATTTGATTCCTTTATTTTTTGCCTTGGGTACAACAGACTCAGTTCAGACCATTGTACATATTACAAGAGGTTTGTAAATAATGACTTTATTATTTTGCTGTTGTATATGGACGATATGTTGATAGCAGATCCTAACAAAGATCGAGTACAAGAATTGAAGACACAGTTAGCTAGGGAGTTTGACATGAAGGATCTGGGACTAGCAAATAAGATTCTAGGATGTAAATACACCGAGACAGAAATAACATGAAGATTTGGCTTTCTCAGAAAATTACTTGAAGAAAATTTTACGGCGGTTCGACATGGAAGATTATAAGCCAATTTCTACCTCACTTCCTGTTAATTTCAAGTTATCCTCTTTTATGTGTCATAGCAATGAAGCTGAGATGAAAGAGATATCTCGAGTACCGTATGCATCAGCAGTGTGAAGCTTAATGTACATCGTGATTTGTACAATACCATACATTGCACAAGTAGTGTGAGCAATTAGTCATTTTATAGCGAATCCTGGTAGATAACATTGGAATGATTTTAAGAGGATCCTTAGATATATCAAAGGAACCTCATATGTTGCATTATGTTATGGAGGATCAGAATTAGTTTTCAGGAGCTACATGAATTCGAATTTTACAGGAGATCTTGATAAAAGAAAATTCACTATATGTTACGTGTTTGTACTTGCAGGAGGAACAGTGAGCTGGGTATCCAAGTTACATAGTGGTGTGGCTTTGTCTATAACAGAAGCTGAATACATGGTAGCTACACAAGTTTGCAAAGAAACTATTTGGTTTCAAAAGTTATTGAATGAGCTCAGGCACAAACAAGAGAAAATTTCATTATTTTGTGACAGTCGGAGTGCTTTGTATATTTCAAAGAATCTAGTCTTTCATTCAAGTACAAAACATATAGGGGTACAATACCATTTTATTCGTGAAGTAGCAAAAGAAGATAGTGTGAACTTGTTGAAGATACACATCGATGAGAACTTTGCAGACGTAATGATCAAGCCTATCAATACAAACAAGTTTGTATGGTATAGATCTTCTTATGGCTTAACAGAAACGTAAGGAGCTTGAAGACGGCAGAGTAGAATGGATGGTATGGAAACTGATTGGTTCTCAATCAATTTTCCAAGTGAGAGACTTGTTAAGGTCAAAGGTGGTTGCATCGAAAGGTGCAAATGATTTAAGAAAATATATACTAATTTGTGGTGGGTCCCACATGCTTAAAAAGAAAAAATTAGAATTCACTATTTTCACAGTGAATCTCATACCTATAAATAGAGGCCTCATTTCATTATTTTCTCCATCTCATTCTCAACCAAATCATCTGTATTCTACGAGAGAAAATATAGTTTCTTCTTAATGTAGTTCTCTTACTCTAAGAGAGTGTGAGATTGTTCACTCCTTGTATTTAGAGAGATATTGTAAAATTATTTCCACTATAGTAAAATCCTTTTATATTTTCCCGTGGATGTTTCCCTCATATTAAGAATTTTACCATGTTAAATCTGTGTCTCGTTGCTTTATTTTATTGTTAATAATTATGGCAGGCTAAGCCTCCTAATTATTATTGTATGCTATATAGTAGGTAATGCCTCCTGAACTAACAATTATTCTCAATTTCACTTTACTTGCGTGCCAACTTCAGCCCATGATCTCCTAATATTTTATACCTTATCTCTTAACGGGAGAAGTGGAGGAATTAATGAATATATACTGTTTTACAGTGGAGAACCAATTCCCTTCTGGCACCTTTTCTGTTGGCATCACGACTTTTAATAGATATTCTTTTTTTCCTTTTTTTTTTTTTTTTGCCGCTCCTTGCTTCTCAAAAGTCGAAAGAATAAGAACAATAACAATGATATATTGGCACAAACATTATAGTATAATTTGATAACACTATATATATAAAAGGGTAACAAACCTTATAATATATATGTAGTTTCGACTTTATATGTTAAAATATGATAATTATTTGTCAACATATTAAGTTTTAGGCAAAGTTGTAATTCAAAATAATATCAGTTAAAGCAACTATGATCTTAATATATTGTGTTTAGATCTCTTTGAATATAAAAATTATAGTGCATCTGCCTCATTTCAAGGAAGGTTTCATTTGAAGCTTGCAGAGCTAGTAAGATCATTACTACGCTTACAAAATTGCAATAACATGCATTACTTTAAATCTTAAACAGTCACGTGCATATGCGTACGCCCGGATCCCAATTATCTTGTTGAAGTTAATGTACTTTTGTAGAAAAATCTACCAATTATAAGTAACAAAAAAGATATCAAAGGAAAAAACTTATAACTATATCTAGAATTATCTAGGAATTATGTAAAGCATGTGGTTAGGGAATAAATTAATCGGTAATTGTAATTTGTGGTGAGAAAAGCCACATATATGTATGTTAAAGTAAGCTATATATTACTGTTGTACTATTAGCGAATAACTTTCCATTACCAAACAAACTTCTACTTTACCGAAAACATTATTTCCACAAATTATATACTTTCTCAAAATGCTAAAAATGGTAGTATAAGGTTGATCACTCCTTTGAGAGTAAGGTTCGTCGTGACTAGCAAAAGCTCCAACCAGTCATCATTCCCTATCCCGATCTTTTCTAGTGAAAAATATGATTTTTGGAGTATCAAAATAAACACTTATTTTAAATCCCAACAATTATGGGACATTGTTAATAATGGGATGTCTACTCCAAAGGATATTACCACTCTGTCCACACAACAACGACAACAATTAGAAGAAAAATAACAGGAAGATGCATGAGCACTATGTTGGAGTTTTCGATGTGCACGGTACTGAATCGTGGTTATTGGGCGAAATCGATTTTTAAAATTTTATCAGTCCGGACAAATAACTGGTATTGTATACCAATTATAAATATCTATTTCGCCTTAATCACTTATCAATATCAAATACTATGAGTGATAACAAAACAGACACTGGGGACAATATTTTCCGAAAATACTTTCCGCAGTTACACGTTAACCGATTTACCGGTTCACTGAATTTGGCGACCAGGATAACCGGACGACCGATTCAGATCTAGAACTTGATCATCCCACTACTACAGTAATCCGATCACGATAGTAGTGGCTGATTATTGTAATTTCAGCAAATCAAAATTTTGGCCCTAATACAGTTTTTGCCGAAAATTTCCGAAGAACATAGTAGCGTTCTTGGTGCTCTATATTGATGATATCCTTATCATTGGGAATGATCTTGGGATGATGCAGGGTGTTAAGACATATCTCTGTAAGAACTTCTCCATGAAAGATCTATAAGAGGCCTCCTATTCACTTGGTATAAAACTAGATAGAGATAGAGAAATAAGGCTGATTGGGCTATCATAATCCTCATACATAGATAAGATTTTAGATAGGTATAACTTTCGCAATTGTAAAATTGCTAACATACCTTTTCGATATAGCATTTATCTTTTGAAGAAGATGCATCCTCAAACGGAAGATGAAAAGACTAGAATTTATAGTCAACCATATGCATCATGCTTAGAAAGCATTATATATATCATGTTGTATACGAGACCTGATATTAGTCATGCAATAAGTGTTACTAGCAGATATCATGCTAATCTAAGTAACGAGCATTGGAAGGTCGTTAAACATATCCTTCAGTATCTAAAAGGTACTAAGGATAAGTTTCTTATTTATGGAGGCGGTGACTTACAGATTACAATGTATACAGATTCTGACTTTCAATCAGATCCTGATAATAGAAAGTCTACATAAGGTTTTGTATTTACTCTTAATAATGCCACAGTCCGTTGGAAAAGTTTCAAGCAAGGATCTACAGTCGATTCCATCACTGAGGTGAAATATACCACGTCATCTGATGCTGCAAAAGAAGCTGTATGGATTAGAAAATTTATCACAGAGTTGGGTGTTATCCCAAGTATTGAGGATTCGATCTCGTTTTCCTGTGATAATAGTGGTGCTGTTGCACAAGGAAAGGAATCAATAGTGCATCAAAAGTCGAAGCATGTGGAATGAAATTACCACATTATTCGTGAGATCATTACTCTATAGACGTTGTCATATGCAAGATACCTGGAGAGGATAACTTATGAGACCCATTTACGAAGGCCTTACCTTATACGATTGGCATGTGGAGGTAATGTGTATTAGATACCATCAATATTGGAACTAGATAAAGTGGGAGAAATTGTTAGAGTTTGTGTTTGGTGCGTCAATGTTTGATGTATTAATTGTAAATATATTACACTTTAATATTTTATTTTGAATAAAATTAGTACTTTCGTTGATATAATATTTTGTATAAAGGTAAAGAAGTAAATAGTCCATATAATGAGTTGTTGTAATATAGTTGCAAAAGCATCACACAAACACTAAGAAACATTACAACATGATTCATTCTTAAAATAGTTCTTGGTCAAGGTTTACATACATGGTCGGTTAGTAATCTCGTGATACTGGTACATGCCATCTACAGTTCCAATGGTTTATCTTAATTGACCACAAGTCTTAGGAAGACTCATATAGACATGTAGATATTTATTGGATAAATACCGAACTACTCACTTGAAGTTTCCTAATAGATGGTACAAATAATATGTTTAGGTGGAAAATGAACTAATTAGATGTATTGGATAACAGCTAATTCGTTCGGAAAATTTTAAAATGTTTAAAAATTATTTTTACCGAAAACCGCGCTTCCACCGCTAAAACGCCAACAATGTGGAGGGCAACCTTCGTTGCAACCTTACATGAATCTTCAATTTCACAACTATAATTAGAAATTATTAGTATAATTTCGAATATCTCCTAGATGAACCCATACATTGCTTATGTGCAGAACCAGACACTTCCGGATGACAAAAATGAAGCTCGCCGAATAAAGCGAAAATCTAAGAAATACTGCTTGGTGGATGAAGAGTCATACCAAAGATCATATTTTGGACCGCTCCTCAAGTGTCTGGTTGAACAGCAAGCATGAGAAGTGTTATCAGAAATTCATGAAGGCCAAGCAGGAAACCATTTCGGAGGGAGAGCATTGTGGCAGAAAATACTCCAGATAAGATATTATTGACCGACTTTTCAAATCGAAGCAGAAAATTTTTCCCGAAAGTGCAAAAAATGTTATAAACATGCCACTAAAATCTACCTCATTACAGAAGATTTAACAACAATGGAAACTTATTGGCTATTTATTCAATGAGAGATGGATATAGTTGGCTCACTACCAA